>CAWUFW010009254.1:600000-801680 GCA_963921515.1 Calotriton arnoldi | reverse complement strand
CTGAGGGGTGTCAGCAACCACGGCATGTTGGGGTATCCCGAGTCACCTACGGACAGACAAGTGCACATTAGCTGACTTGGAAAAGTGGGCGGAATACTACAGATCAGATCACACACAATGGCACAAAGTCAGTACACACCGACAAGCCAGGCACGCTGGTTCTGCATCTGTGCCATCATCCTGGGGATGCGACTACTCCTCATCACAAAGGCATCGTGTGCTGAACCAGGGAAACGGGCACACACGTGTGTGATGGTCATGTCTGCAAGACACACCACCAGTGCATTGACCGAGTGGTAGTGCTTGCGGTTCCTGTAGGCCTGCTCCTGGGCCTGTGGTGGTACCAAAGCCACATGTGTCCCATCAATGGAGCCAATGACATGCGGCATCCTCCCCAGGGCATAAAAGTCACTCTTCACATCAGTGAGTCGTCGCAGTCTAGGGAAATAGATGTACCGGTTCAGGAAGAGCAACATTGCCACCAAAACATCGCGGAGCACACGGCTGAACATGGTCTGTGACATCCCACCAGCAGACGCCACAGTATGTTGGAAGGTACCGGTGGCAAAGAAGTGTAGGGCTGCCATCACCTTCACCTTGGGGGTCAGCGCTGTAGGATACGGCCAGCCAGGCTGCAAATGTGGGGACAACTGCACTGCCAAATCCTCAATCAGCTGCCTGGTGAAGCGGTACCGTCGGATGCTGTCCCGTTCCACCATCGTTGCCAGGTCTGGGAATGGCCGATGGACAGCAGGAGCCCTGCAGTGCAGAGGAGAAGTAAGCAAGATCGTAAGTCACCCCACATATGCAGCATTGAACACACTCAAGATCCCAACATACATCATCATGAGGCACAACTACATGAAGTGTGCAGTACCGGAAGGACATGTATGGTACATACATGGCCAACATCTGTCAACACGGTCCTACAGGTGGCATCAATTTGTCCCAGGTTGGCCCATTGGATATCATGATGCCGTGTCACAGTCACCCCCCACAGTGACATGTGAGGACAGATGTGCCCCAGGCACCACAGCTCAACGACAGGTACATTCCCAGGGACCCTGTAATGCCACATGGACACTGGCATCACCTGGAGTATCATGTGTACACCACAGCAAAACAAACATGACCCCCACAGGTAGTGGCCACACTTGCCATGGCAGGACAGACATGGACATCTGTGACACACACGCACAACATCAGAGTTCATGCACACACAACGTGGATGTGGAGACTGTCTCCCATTGTGCACATGAAATCAGAGACATTGTAAACACTACATGCACAAAGACTGTGGAGGTCCATCACTATTGTGCCACTGGGACACCCTGGCTCAAACATACCGTCCCACATGGGACTCACGGGGTATGTGACATGACATACACAAACACCACTGTGAAATGTGACCATGACACATGCACAGATATGAACAGTTGCACATCACAGTGGTCACGTACACGTAACACCCAGGATCCTGTCCCCATGAACACGTGCACAGCCTGGGGGTGGCTGCCCACAGGTGACACCCACAGGACAACATGTACACCAACATACACACAATAGGAAATGCAGCCTTACATGCCTTATGATAAGGTTTGGACAGGCTGTCGTGATGTAGGTGTGCCCCTCACTCCCTGGGAGCTATCTGTGTCTGGCATATGTCCATCTGAGACAGGCATGCTGACCTATGCCAGTCACATGTACAGTGATGCGTTGTACTGCAATGGACCGATCGGTGCCTCCGGCCGGCCCATTGCCTTCAATGTGTGCGGGTACGCGTTGTACCCCTGTGCGCGTTGAACTGCAATGGACCGATCGGTGCCTCCGGCCGGCCCATTGCCTTCAATGTGTGCGGGTACGCGTTGTACCCCTGTGCGCGTTAGTACCGCAATGGACCGATCGGTGCCTCCGGCCGGCCCATTGCCTTCAATGTGTGCGGGTACGCGTTGTACCCCTGTGCGCGTTGTACCGCAATGGACCGATCGGTGCCTCCGGCCGGCCCATTGCCTTCAATGTGTGCGGGTACGCGTTGTACCCCTGTGCGCGTTAGTACCGCAATGGACCGATCGGTGCCTCCGGCCGGCCCATTGCCTTCAATGTGCGCGGTACGCGTTGTACCCCTGTGCGCGTTGTACTGCAATGGACCGATCGGTGCCTCCGGCCGGCCCATTGCCTTCAATGTGTGCGGGTACGCGTTGTACCCCTGTGCGCGTTGTACCGCAATGGACCGATCGGTGCCTCCGGCCGGCCCATTGCCTTCAATGTGTGCGGGTACGCGTTGTACCCCTGTGCGCGTTGAACTGCAATGGACCGATCGGTGCGCACCCATTGACAATGGGCTTGCCTGGCAACGGACGCGTTTTCGAATTTTGAACGAGTCGGTTGCTGGAAATTCAGTTGGTCACCCACAACAATGTTGCAAAATCATGTATGTCATGAAGTTGAAGATTTGAAGGATGCTGTGGGCGTGTTTAGGTGCTGCTATTCCATGGATTGGCCAGATTCAGAAGATGCAAACGACTTGGACCTATCACTTTGGACACAAGGGACAGTATCTGCCTCTCCAGCACATATATATTGCTGGCTGTTCCCCTGAGAGCCCACTTGCCTGCACTACATGCTCCAAGACGACATCTGCCACTGCACTGCTGCTGTCTCTGCCCTCTGGACCCTGCAATGGCATGTACTGTGGAGAGAGCCCCAGCCTTCAGCCTTGAAGAGAACCAGGCCCTGCTGGACAGCCTACTTCCACAGTACAGCAAGCTGTATGGGACACCAGGGGAGCAGGTGAGTGTCCTGTGCACTGCCTTTCTGAATGTGCATTTTGTCAGACTAGCAAGGCTGAGAGTCTGCACGCCACTGGCTAGCAGGCTCACTGAGTAGTTGTCACCCCCCATAGTGTGTAGTGACTTGCACTGGACAGGTATGGTGCAGTGACAGTGCTTCTGAACAGGGTTTTACTCCCCATGCAATGATACCATGTAGTGACTTCTGGAAAACTGTCCATGGGCAGCCGTGCACTGCCTGTGTACACCATGTGCCCCTGTGATTGCGACATGTATATGCAACTGTGTCATGCACGGATATGTTGCATGTGTAGTAATGGCCTTATCACTTTGTCATCCTGACAGGCTTCTGCCCATCGGAAGCAGGAGATATGGAAGGACATCGTCCGGGCTGTCCGGTCCGTGGGGGTCTACAAGCGCCGGATCCGCAACTGCCAGGACCTTCGGGGCTGGACCCGGAGGATTGCACGGGTCCAGCTGAAGCTGTCGCCTCCTCGCAGGAGGGGCGGAACACGGACCCTGACCCCCCACATGCTCAGGATCCTGGCGGTGGTCTTTCCAGACCTGGATGGGCAGCTGAAGGCCAGAGAGCAGCAAGGAGGAGGTGAGTCAAAGACTGCACTGTGAACTCTGTCTAACATGCTATGTGCCCTCCTCGGGCCTGGTTAAACTGCCACAGTACAGCAGTCATGTTGTCCAGGAGCCATGTCCCTCTATTGTGCACTGCCCACTCCTCATCTGATACCCAGGTGTGGCCCTTACATGCAGGGGATTCTGTCACTTAGGACTGTGTCCTTGCAGTTTGCTTGACTCAAGGTGGGAGACAGCATCTGTTTCCCTGACTCTGTGGTGGGCATCATGGGTGGGTCCATTGCTTACACAATGCCTGTATTCTGACATGTATTCAGCGTGTTACTTTGATCTGTGGTCCAATTGCTGAGCTGATCCACCACATGTGGCTGGGGTATCTGGCACACACCCATGCTGCGGGTGGGAACAATGTTTGGGCCCCAGGAGTATGTATATGACGTGTGTCACACATACTTAGCCAGCTGCCTACAGTCCAGGGCTCATCCCTCATTCATGTGGGGCTGGACAGTCATGCCTACTCCAGGCCATACAATACACTCTGTACTCCCACTCCCGTGTATCAGCTGACACATTGTGCGCAGTGATTTGACCCCTCAGGTGTCTGCCTCTGTGTCAGTGTGCTGTGGATTAGTCGCCAGGACTGCTGTGGAGTTTCTTGGTAGGGGCTCAGCATGCCACTGGAGATGTGACCATAGGAGACGATACTTGTGTGACACATAGGTGTCTGATCAGCTGCCCATGCAGACTGGGGCATGTGAATGTGAAGTTCAGGCAGCTGTTCCCCATGCACAGCAGAGTGTGAGGGGCTCAGGTTCAGAGGGTAGTGTCACAGGTCTACCATATGTCCAATAGGTATGACCTGGACAGATGAGGGTTAAGAGGATGTGTTGTGGGGGGGATGTACATGTGCACTTGTGCAGCTCCAGGACTTGCATTCCCCATGACCTACTATTGTGACACAGTGCAGAGTGTTGTTGCCTGGCTGCAAAGTCATTCAAAAACACAAGAGAGAGAAAGGGATAACCACAAAAAGTGGAGGGGTATACTCCTGATCCCCTTTAAATTACGTAAACAAACAATAAGAGGAGTACAACCTGGAGACACAGTGAAGTCTCCAAAGTATTGGGATAAAGGGCACAAGAGAGGAAATATCCTTTCTTAAGAAGACCCCTCACTCACCAACCTAGTTGGTGACATGCTTCATCATCGGGGTCCCACCCGAATGGCCGAATGCCATCCGGGTGTGCTTCGACACCTGATTACAGTGGAGCAGGTTTATTTTCTGTGTAGGTGAATGAAATAGTGATTTAAAAATTGGCCAAATATTACTCAAAATTAGTATTTTTAATAATAGAGCACCTGGACAATATTAAAAAGAATTATAAGACACCCTTTTTGGTTAAATTGACCAACTGGTATCTTTAGGTAAAAAAGTGCAAAAAGTGCGAAAAAGAAGGTCTACATGTTTCAACCTAATGTCGATATTACTAGGTTTTCGTCAGGACCAAGAGTACGTGACCCGGGTGGTCTACACACGCTAAGGTGTATCCTGCCCTTGATCACTGCTACCTAACTCTGTACTCACAGTTAGGAGACCTTTCATCCTAGTAGTTGAAAGGAAAGAATTATGTAACGCATGATTGCGTGCCTCATGGGAAAGGGGGTCATGGTGCTGGCTCAGTCGCGTGATAGCGAGTCACCAGTCACCGGCTGCTATGCCTATACTAAAGACCTGCCACCGCTCCCTGAGACAGTGATGTATGACTTTGCAGTCATGCCTCCGCCATGGCATGTGTCTACTGATTGTTGAGCCTGCAGGGGAGTGACATGTGCTACATGCACACCATAGTGGCACTGGCTATCAGGACATGGGTGCATCATGGTGTCTGTCGCTGGTATGCATCACATGCATTTCCTATTTGACTCTGGGCATCCCTTTCATCCGGAAACCTGTACTGACTCAGTGGCAAGAGCTGTGATGTGTCCACACCGTGTCCTCTGCACTGTCCAACTACTGTGTACTTGGTGCATGTGTCCACACTGGGGTGTTGCAATCCAACAGACACCAGACAGATGGGTGCAAGGCCATGTGGGATGTGAGTGCCATGCTTGGCATCAGACTGACAATTGGCTTCTCCTGTTCAGTTAGGGCACTTTTAGCAATGTACAACTAATGATGCCAGGGCTTGCTCTGTGATGTGCTGTGCTCACAGTGGTGTGTGCGTTATGTGCAGGTGACTGATGTCTGTCTGTTTCCCCATTGTTTGCAGATACATCCACGGCCACGGAAGGGGACAGCTCCACGGACCAGGAGGAGCCAGAGAGCCAGACTGGGTCAGCAGCCGAGGAGTGGTCGGAGGGACCCAGTGGCACGGAGGGCGAGGGAGCCACACCGAGGAGTCCTCAGCAGCATCCACCTCAGCTGAGGACCAGAGCAACTCGGAGGATGACTCCCTTGTGGAGGCGGGTGTCAGCAGCCACCACACCCCAGCTAGTGTTGCTGTCCCCGCCACCACCAGCACCACCACCGCCCTCCCATCGGCTCCCATTCCCCAGGTCCGTGGAGGCTCCCATGTCCGGGAGCGTGTCTCCTTTGGGCCAGGCACCGCAGCCCCTGTGTCCCCTGCTGCCCTGAGTGAGGAGTCTGTGTACCTCCTTCGCCAGCTCCATGTAGGGCAGACAGCCATGCTGAGTGTCCTCCCTGCGCACACCGCGCTGTTGACTCAGCTGGTGTCGTTCATGGAGGGCATCTCATCGGGCATGTCTGACCTACAGAGGGGCAATAGGTCCATGGACTCCTCCCTGACGGCAGCAGTGTCCCTCCTCAAACGGTCCCTCACCCCTCCTGCCTCTGCTCCATCCACACTCCCCAGCACCTTACCCATCCCAAGCACACACACACTGGCACAGGCACACACCAGCACACACACATCCAGCACACTGACACGCACGCCAATGACAAAACGCACACGCACGCACATTCAGGGGACTGAAGCCAGACTCACAGGGGATGGGGCCCTGGAACACACACACGCATCCACATGCACTGCGCAGTCCTCAGTTCCCTCTCCCTCCAAAGCACCCTCCCTTGCCTCACCTGCAACCCCAAAGTCACAGCAGCTCTTCCTCTGTGACCTCGGCCTCTTCCCCACCGATGAAGCTGCTCCAGCATCCCGGGGAAGAGGAAGCCCACCCACACGGAGCAGAGTGCCCCTCGCCCCCGGACACCCTCCCCCAGGCGCAGACGGACTGAGGCCCCCACCCGCAAGTCCCCACGGAGTCCTAAGAGCAAGACCCCGCCACCGCCCTGCAGCTCAAGCACCAGGTCTCCTTCCTCCATCCCTCAGGCCCCCACTCCACAGGTGCCCCCACCACACCCTGCCCCAGGTTCCCCCACCCACAGATATACCATCCCCAAGATGCTCCGGCCTTCTCCCCCTGCCACTTGCTCTCCCAGCACCACACCCCCCGCTGCGCTTGTCTGTGCCACTGATGTGGTGAGGGTGTCCTCCCCCTCTGTCCAACCCACCTTGCCTGTTCCCCATTCTCCTCCCCTGGAGGTAGGCACTGCAGTGGAGTCCACTACCGCCCTGTCTGACTTGGGCACTGCAGTGGCAGACCTGTCCACTGCATCTGCAGGGTCCACTGCAGTTGTGCCGGCACCCACGATATCTGAGTCATGCCCCCAGTTGTGCCGGCACACACCATGTCAGACACCTCCACTGCAGTTGTCAGTGGCTCTCCAGCACCCACCACCCCTTCCCTGACTCCCCCTGGTGAGCCCTGATCCTGTCCCTGCGGTGCCTGGCCTGCCCCCTGGTTGCCCCTCCTAGTGGATTGTCCCTGGTTTTGTGCAGGCATGCGTAGGGTGACATCTGCCAGTGTCACCCTGTTTGAACTTTGACAATGGACTGGCCATTGGCCTTTGCTCTTTTTTTCTGGACGTCGTTTTCAATCAACACATATGCTGAATAAAGCAACTTTCTTTTCTCTAGTGCTCATGCTTCAGATGTACATGTTGTTGGTGCTGCTAACCATGCCCTTGCTGCAGTGATGGTGATATCTGGTCTCATGATTATGAAGTGTTACTGTGCAGGAACCCATGTGGTCCAGGGGAATGTGTCCTATCATGTGGTGTATCCATGTCATCCATAGCAGCATCTGAGGGTGTCATGTGTTCAGTATTTGGCAATGGGATTTCCTACTTACATTAGCAATTTCATATCTGTGGCTTCCACCCCTGCACATCTGTTGTGCCTTCCATTGTTGGATTTGTCTACTTCCCTGACCGTGTTGCCATCTCCACTGGACATGCAGGTTTGGGCATCAATGGGGAAGGACTCATCCGTGTAGTCAGTGCAACATTGCTATACAAGTGTGTTGGATCTGTGCTGATGATTCCGTTGGCACATCCATGACCAGGCTGATGTGATGGGAGCCCTCATTTGGTGCTAATTGTTGATTGTGTGACCAAGTGCTCAGCTGACATGATGGGGCCCTACTGAGGCAACATATGGCACAGCTTTCCTCACACAGGAGTGGAGTCCCCTCATGGCAGTGTGTACACGTGTGACATTGCCTGCGCCCAAGGTGTGTGTTGTGTGTGCATGTCTGTGTGTTCACTTCCATTTATCTGCACATGCTGTGATCCCTAGTGTTGTACCTGTTTGTGATGCTTGCTGACTTGAGCTATGTTCCCCCAAAGTCTTCTCCCTGTGTTCTCTGTGATGTGGGTGCATGGCACATTACTGGTCATCAGGGTGTCACCCATAGGTGTGTTTGCTGTCAGGGCTGAGTTTGTGTGCAGACGCAGATGGGTCACAGTCAGGTTTCCCCTTGGCACTTGTTGTTTGCCCCTGTCATGTGATTTTCAGTTCGTGTTATCTTTCAGTGATTGTGACACGTTGTGTGTGTGACTGCTGGCACTCCTCAGGGTCCGGGCTGCAATGTTGGTTGTTGTCTATGTGTGTTCTTTGTGGGTGACCTTGGCTTCTTCATTGGTGTGTGACTGTGGCTGGGATCCCATTGGTTGGTGTGGTATCGCCGTCATGTCCATGTACAGCGTAGTGTGCAGTGTGTCAGACATTCAGGAGTCTTGTTGAGTGGCCATGTGTGATGTGTTTCTGCACCTTGGTTCTCACCCACCACCCTGGAATGGTCATGGGTGCATGTGCAATGTCACCAGTGCATGTGTACTTCACTGCTGCACATTGTTGGAGGTCGAGGGTGTGGTCTTGAGTGTGTGCAGATGGGAGTCGTTGCCCAGCTAGTCCCCTGCCTCCATGTTGGCCTTGGCTTACTGGCCATGCTGATTGATTTGTGCTTGTGTAGGTGTGATGGTAGTTTGTTGCTCAGGACACCTGACTGTGGTTCACAGTGTGAACGACATTTAGCTTTGTCATCACAGTGGGATTTTTATTCAGCCCAGGGTCACCACATTGTGGGGGCCCTGGGGGTATTGCTGTGGTGTGTCTGTGTCTTGCTGTGTCAGTTGTTGTTCCTACGTGCCTGTGTGACATGTGTGTTTTGTGCTCCCTCTCATCTGACAATGCCTGCTTGCCCACATAGGGGATTTGGATCCATGAGTTACCTTAGTGTGGCAGTGTATGCACATCTGTATGATTGGTATTCAGCTCTCCTCATGTGTTGTGTGGTTGCCTGGGGACACTGGCACCCCCACCCCTCACCTGCTGTGTATGATGACAGTGTTGGTCTGCCTGTTTGTGTTTGTGCATCTGCACCACTGCATTGGCATATCTTGGGTGTGCCATTGGCTGTATGTTGTTTGGTGTGTTTCCCCTGCTGTCCCTGGGACTCCTAGGTCATCGGTCAGCACAGTGATCATGGTTTGTGTGTCCCATTGCTGCCATGGTATGGTATCTGTTCACCTCACATCTGCTGTCTCCACAGGATATCTGCATTTGTGTGCCCATTGGTGCAAATATGTGGTTCTGCATTCTGATGGTCACTTCTGTCATTGTGTCATTGATGAATGTTGACGGTGTCAGCCCCCATGGGTGTTGTTTGTCTGCACATGGCCAAAGGAATGTCTCATTTGCACTGCAGTATTTGGCTCACCCAATTTATGTTGCAATGGGACACATACACTACTTTGCCACAGATGAGTTTTTGGTTCTGTGACCAGGAATGATCCATGCAGTTTGGCAGTTGCAGCTCTTTCTTTGTCAACACTTACCTTTTGGTCACTGTGATGATGGGGGTGTAGACCCCATTGCCACAATGGTCAAAATGTGCTTCAGCTATGGACCCCACACTTGCCTTTTGGTCACTGTGATGATGGGGGTTTAGACCCCATTGCCACAATGGTCAAAATGTGCTTCAGCTATGGACCCCACACTTACCTTTTGCTCACTGTGATGATGGGGGTTTAGGCCCCATTGCCACAATGGTCATGGGCTGCTTGCATTGTGGGTGCCACACACATATATGTGTGGCACATGTGCTAGGGGGTCACATTGTATGTTCAAAGTCATGTTCGGTGTTGTAGGCATTTGACACAGCCTACACACGCTTGTCATGGTGGTGGGCGGATGTCTTTATCTTGCATTCCCTAGGTTGTGGTGTGCTTGTTGTGTCATGCATTGTCCATCCTATGAGTGGGGGTGGTAGTAGTGGTAGGCATCCTGCCCCCCCTGGCTAAGGGTGGTAGTAGTGGTAGGCATCAAGCCCCCCCTGGCTAAGGGTGGTAGTAGTGGTAGGCATCCAGCCCCCCCTGGCTAAGGGTGGTAGTAGTGGTAGGCATCCAGCCCCCCTGGCTAAGGGTGGTAGTAGTGGTAGGCATCCTGCCCCCCTGGCTAAGGGTGGTAGTAGTGGTAGGCATCCTGCCCCCTGGCTAAGGGTGGTAGTAGTGGTAGGCATCAAGCCCCCTGGCTAAGGGTGGTAGTAGTGGTAGGCATCCAGCCCCCCTGGCTAAGGGTGGTAGTAGTGGTAGGCATCCTGCCCCCTGGCTAAGGGTGGTAGTAGTGGTAGGCATCCTGCCCCCCTGGCTAAGGGTGGTAGTAGTGGTAGGCATCCTGCCCCCCTGGCTAAGGGTGGTAGTAGTGGTAGGCATCCAGCCCCCTGGCTAAGGGTGGTAGGCATCCAGCCCCCTGGCTAAGGGTGGTAGTAGTGGTAGGCATCCTGCCCCCTGGCTAAGGGTGGTAGTAGTGGTAGGCATCCTGCCCCCCTGGCTAAGGGTGGTAGTAGTGGTAGGCATCAAGCCCCCTGGCTAAGGGTGGTAGTAGTGGTAGGCATCCTGCCCCCTGGCTAAGGGTGGTAGTAGTGGTAGGCATCCTGCCCCCCTGGCTAAGGGTGGTAGTAGTGGTAGGCATCAAGCCCCCTGGCTAAGGGTGGTAGTAGTGGTAGGCATCCTGCCCCCTGGCTAAGGGTGGTAGTAGTGGTAGGCATCCTGCCCCCTGGCTAAGGGTGGTAGTAGTGGAGGCATCCTGCCCCCTGGCTAAGGGTGGTAGTAGTGGTAGGCATCCAGCCCCCCTGGCTAAGGGTGGTAGGCATCCAGCCCCCTGGCTAAGGGTGGTAGTAGTGGTAGGCATCCTGCCCCCTGGCTAAGGGTGGTAGTAGTGGTAGGCATCCTGCCCCCCTGGCTAAGGGTGGTAGTAGTGGTAGGCATCAAGCCCCCTGGCTAAGGGTGGTAGTAGTGGTAGGCATCCAGCCCCCTGGCTAAGGGTGGTAGTAGTGGTGGGCATCAAGCCCCCTGGCTAAGGGTGGTAGTAGTGGTAGGCATCCTGCCCCCTGGCTAAGGGTGGTAGTAGTGGTAGGCATCCTGCCCCCCTTGCTAAGGGTGGTAGTAGTGGTAGGCATCAAGCCCCCTGGCTAAGGGTGGTAGTAGTGGTAGGCATCAAGCCCCCTGGCTAAGGGTGGTAGTAGTGGTAGGTATCCTGCCCCCTGGCTAAGGGTGGTAGTAGTGGTAGGCATCCTGCCCCCCTGGCTAAGGGTGGTAGTAGTGGTAGGCATCCAGCCCCCTGGCTAAGGGTGGTAGTAGTGGTAGGCATCCAGCCCCCATTGGCTAAGGGTGGTAGTAGTGGTAGGCATCAAGCCCCCCCTGGCTAAGGGTGGTAGTAGTGGTAGGCATCCAGCCCCCCCTGGCTAAGGGTGGTAGTAGTGGTAGGCATCCAGCCCCCCCTGGGTAGGGGTGGTGGGGCGCATTCAGGCCCCTGTGTGCATATGTGGCATTGGTGATGGGCATCCCGCCCCTATGGTGCTGCTGTTGCTGGTGTAAGTATATTCAGCATCCCCGAGTGTGTGTGTGTGTGATGTGTCGTGTACGTGTTGTATGTGTTTTGTGGTTGGTGTCTGGCTTACCTTCTGCGCCGTACGCGTCCGTGCCTGTTCCGGTAGTAGATGTAGAATATTGGTATGATTGGGACGAAGGGATTCATGGTTGGTTCGTGTCGTTCGTCCTTCTCGTTGCTTCGCGTCGTCCTCGTCACTTCGCCTCGTCCTCGTCGGTGCCGTGTTCGTCTCGTAGCCATGGATCGTGTTGTGGCGCGAATCGGAGCTTATGTGCGCCTCTCCCGGATGCTTTGACGTGCCATGCGTAGCGACGGGTTCGGCGCGTACGGGAAGCGCATCGTACTTGTCCGGCCGGACGGGGCTGCATTTTTCCTTCCGTGCGACTCGATTCGGCGTTTCCGGATTCGCCTCGGTCGGAGAACAGGACCTGGTTTGGGTGAGTACGGCTCGGCCGGATTTTTGCTGTTGTGTGCATCGTACTTGCTCGTTCGGTGTACTGTACGGATCGGTCGGGAAACAGGCTTTCGCATGGCTTTTTTCCCGACCGAATGGTGTTGGGTACGCCTCCGACCGAGATCGGAATCGGCCCCTCAGTCTCCTATACAAATACGCAGGCAACTAATCAATAACCCATATAGACATTCATGTAGCTACTGACCAACCGATGCAGCAGCTTACACAACAACAGACAGAGTGATACAGACATTCACACACTTTAGACACTAACCCATGTATTCAGTAAGATACATTTAATCATTCACTTAAACAGTCAGTCACACACCTACTAAATCCTCCATCCAGACACTTATACATCCATTCATACTTCAATACAGCTTGGTATATATATAATACATATTTACATTTTAAAGAAAACCACATTCACTGGATGATGTCATCAGTGATGTCATCAATGATGTCATTTGAGATGTCATCAGTGATGTCATCAGTGATGTCACTGACCATGTCATGAATGATGTAATATGTGACACCATCAGCAGTGCATTGCGGGGCGCGAGTAATAGTTTGCTGAACTAACTATAACGGTGGAATTTCTATGGTTTTGTATGAGTGAAATGTCCAACTAACTATAACGTCCCTGAAACCTATGGTTTTTTCAGTGAATATATATATATATATGTTCAAAACTATCAAACCACTTATCATTACAAACAAAATCTAAATTAGCATTTACCATACAAGGACATAACTGCTAAAAGAAATTTGAACTACAACTAAACTAACCAATAAAATCAAACTATAAACCAACTTACACAGAAAAATCAGACAAACACTTAAATTAAAAATATAAAAGGAACACAAATGTAATAAAATAAATACTTCATAAATGGCAAACTCTACAAGATGAGGAAACTGTACTGGATTCTCTGACCAGACCCTAAAGAAGAAATATATTCATCTAAGTAAAACTTAAATTTAAACCAAAACTTATGTGTAATTAAAGTAATAGATGTAAAACAGCAAATAATGAACAAAACACTCTCCCACTTCTCTCCCTTACATGTACTCCCTAAAAGAAAATACTACAGCTTTGAAAAGTGCTAACCTGCCGTAAAACAACACCAATCACAAACCAGCTGAATAATATAACAAATGGAGTATATTTACATTTTTATCAAATATAAACTCACCCCAAAAGCGAGTAAAAACATACCTAACAACATCAATATTGACAAACTACCAACAATTAAACATTTCAAATGAAACTAACACTCTTTGTTTTTGCAACAGAAAAGAAAGCACCTTCTCCACTTTACAACTTCCTCAACGGCAAAGCTGCAAAAAAGTGTGAAACATCTACAAAGAGCGTGCATAACATACATGTAAGTATAAATAAAAAAAGTAGTTGCTGAATTTTTATATGTAATTAGAAAACACATACTTTAAAAAAAATTATATTAATTTATACTATTACACAACTTTCCAATACATTAACAGAGAGAGCAGAATACACGACATTCCAGAATGGAAGCAGTTACTAAGGGGACGAATACAACTTTGGTGGTCTTACTGTTGCAATGGTGGTCCCAAGAAGATCGTGGAGTCAGCGGTCTTTCGTCCACCCTATTACGATGCATGCAGCCTGAACCGCTGACTGCGTCGACGTGTGTCCCGCCAGAGACACCACAGATAGCAATGTTGGCGATGCGTACTCCATCGCGTCAGGGCAGCAGGTTTCCGCCGTGCCGATTACAAAAACAAGTTGTACTGGTGGCTCCATTGCCACGGTTCCCTTACAGCACTAGTCCATTGCAGTAAGCTCTCAGAAAAGCACCATAGCACTGCCCATTGATGGATACTAATACAACACACCTGATGTCCATTTGCCAACTGGATACACCTGCAAATCACACTATAAAACACACCCCATTTCAGACCATGATCCTTTGCCACTCCACTGCAGCACAGCAAGTCAGAGCCCAAATTTGGTGAGAAAAGGCAGCCCTTTTTTCCCCATCCTTTTACCTCTCTGCACACACTTTTGTTGTACATTTTCCTTACAGTCCTTGATGTATTTTTTATTCATTGTCACTGACTTTAATTTGGGGACATGTCACAGCAAAAAAATCCATGTTTTTCAGAGGCAGAGTTGTCAGTCATGGTGGATGAAATCTTAAGAGTAGAGCCACAGTTGTTTAGAGCTCAAGTCCAACAAACTGCTCTCAGTAAGAAAAGGGAAATGTGGTCCAGACCCGTTGAAAGAGCGAATGCTGTAGGTACCACCCTGAACACACAGGAGGAAATTACGCAGGGGTGGAATGACCTGAGGGGGAAAGTACCTTCCCTGACCTCCAAGCAATACCTGGAGGCCCAGAGGACTGGTGATGGTCCTCCCAGCGACCCAATACAAATGTTCCCCTGGGAGGAGAAGGTCTTGCAGATCCTACATTCTGAGGGCTTGACAGGAATACTTATTGGAGCGGAGTCTGGTATTTTACATCTCACTAACTGTCACAATACTTCAATGTCCTGTTTGCTCTCATCTCAGCGTTTGCCATTGTGTTGTGTATCTACTTTCCTAACATGCAATACGCAAGGTATCAGAGGTGTGGCATTGTTTGTGTTAATGTGTAATGTTGAATAGAAGATCACAAGTATCAATCTCCTTTCCATGCTACATGTTGTAATGGTATCTGTAAGTGTATTTCAATATAAGTATCATTCCGGGACCCATGATATGAGTTAATATGTAAGTGTATAGTCCATCCTAACTGCATTCTGACAACAGATATGTTAGACTAACCATTTTGCAAGTGTTGCCACGTATAAATTGAAATGACTACATCTACCATGAGGCCCTGTTTCTTTAACTCAAAACAAGATGAAATTGTGATTTAGTCCATTCTAAATTGTCTGACGTTACAACTGATTTTAAATTCTCATGGCTTGAGCAATCTACATACAAAGCTATACTCAGAGACATTTCTGTCTACTTATCTTTATTTTGTCCCGGTCACCTCAGCTGAAACTATTGATGGTATGAGTGACATCATATCAAGTGTGTGGGTCAAATATTTGCAAGGCATGAAGGTAACTCAGCTGATTTGAAGTGGCAGGTAATCCATTAACTCTGCACTGCTCACATGATGACTAATGCTAAATATACAACCAAGTTGTGTGGTTGCCTGTTTTGTACATAACTAGGCCTAAAATTGTCAAATACATTTTATCTCTCCACTGTGTCGGCTTAAATGTTTGAGAGATTTCATATTTATTCCTTAATCCAAAATGCAGCATCTCAGGGCATCTAATGAGCTGCTTAATTCAAGTACATGTATTTAATGTCTTGCTAACAAGTTAAATACCACTGAAATACATAACTATAGTAAGCTTTACCTATTTTGTTATTTATAGGTTTCTACTTACTGTGTCACAAAAGATTTGGATGTAGATACCACACTTCCACCAATAACAATGTTCTCTATTTCACTATTGTTCGATCTGGCAGAGCACCTCCCCAGAGCTTGGCCACCAAAGAGACATCCATTCCATCCCAGGATCAAGCCCTCAGTGATGACAACACTCCTGGAGATTTGGACGTGGATGACGGTGCTGGCCCATCTGATCAACCTGGGCAGACGGCAGCACTGGGCCCACAACAATACCTCTGACCCCAGCTGCAACACCTCAGTCAACCTCAGTCCCCACAACCTGTGCACCTAGCACAGTTTCAACCATCGTGTGCCCCCAGTCCTGGATCCTGAGGTGACAATCACCACCCCTGCTAGAGAGGAGCCAGGGCCCAGTGAGAGTGGTCACCCTGAGCCAAGGGTAACTGTGGGCTAGCAGAGTGAGGCCACTGAGGCCACTCACACCCAGGCCACCATCAACCAAGTCTTGGAAGCCTATCAGGAGTCCCAAGGTGGGATGGGCCAGGTACTCACCAAAATCTGGGAGATGAAGCAGCTAGAGAGGGACATACACCATGAGATGCAGGCCCATAACACCAACATGGGCTGCCTAATTGGGGTGCTGCTGGACATTCAACACACACCTGTGCAGGACTTTTCCAGCACTATCTACCTCTTCCTGTGGTCCAACAACATCAGGCCCATCAACATCTGCAGCAGCCACAGGAAGGGAGGCCCTGCTACAGGAAGACACACCTACAGACACCCCTGTCCCCGCAGCTGTGGTTCCTCCCCCCACTGCCAAGCGGAGACGTCCAGGCAAATTTCCAGGAGGTGCAAATGGCAAGACCCCCACCACCGCCAGCAAGAAACCTCAAACCTAATTTCCTCCAGTGCGTGTAACACATTCACTCTGTGGATTATTTCTGGACACATTTACTTTTCTGATGGGGCAGTATTTTAGACATTGGACTTCAAAATATTTGGCATCTACAACTATGGTTTCATTCACTAGGACTGACTTCTTCACTTTTGTGTTTTCCTTTTTGTTTTTGCACAATGTTTATTTTCTCCTTGTTCACTTAAATAAATCTACTAGTCTGAAACTCATTGCTAGCCGTAGTATATCTCACATCCAGCAATGTATATATGTACTCCCATCTGGACTTTACAATGTGAAAAATATCAACTTGTATAAGCATGGATATATTGCATGTACACAATGTTTAGCTCAGGATCACAACCATGCCTCACCAACACATACATAGAAGTGTAGTCTCAAATACCATCTTTATTCCAGTGTACCAACTATAGGCTGGCAGTATGTCAGAAACATAGCAAATCATACATGACTCAGATATTCTGTGCCAGTGATCACATTTTCAGTTACAGACCTTAACACCATGGAAGGAAGGGATACATCAGACATTTTTCTATTGAATAAGCAAAATACAATTGGCCAATGTCATCAGCTGGAGCCATATTGCCTAGCACACAAAAGGAATCCCACATCAATAGCACCAATAAACAAACACATAGCAGTACTACATTTTCTGATCACAGAATCATTCCAATTCCTTTGTTGCAGTATCTGGTGGAAAGTCACAACCAAATTTCAGTGGTGTGCCACAAAGACTTTGGCATACAGTGAGGAGACACATCAACAGCTACATACACTTTACACACAATGAGGATTTAGCCAATGTGAAGGGAGAATAGTATGATTTGGCCCCACAACAATATTTTGTTGGAGCACATGATGGCACTCATATTGCATTAGAAGCACAATGTGACAAGGATTCCTCATAACTTCCATCCTATCACTGTGCAAGCAGTCTTGGTACAGGATTTGTACACACAAAGTCTGTGACAGTCATTTGCAGGAACAACCCATGCCCCCTTTGTACCTGCAAACAGCATCATATACACGCAAATGTCACAACTCTGAAATGTCCAAATTAAGGTGCCGTGGTAAAGTCACCTAAAACAGACCACAACAAAGAAATTAGCTATCAAACCATACATATAAGACAATTCACATAGTCAACTTCTGGAGAACACAGTTCAAGATAAAAATCAAAGCAAGACAAAGCAGCACCAACAAAATTACCATGTGTCTATACCTTACCGAACAATCACCGTTCACTTGGATTTGCCAGAGCTTGACCTTACTAATATCTTACCCTAACATACTCTTATCATCATCACAACAGTTACTGTAACAGTCAAAGTCATGAGATTTCACAAAATACTTACACTCATGAGAAGAGGTTGTAGATTAGATCTTGAAGAAATTCAGCTCCTTCCTCTTTATTTATTTTATTTAGGCAATTTGTAGAGCGCACAACTACCCTTGGGTGTCTCGGCGCTGAGGACTGTATAGAGGTCGATCCAGAGGAGGGGAGCTTATTTGTTAAAAAGCCACGTCTTTATAAGTTTCCTGAAGGCAAGTAGATTTGGGCATGTTTTGATGTGCAGAGGAAGAGTGTTCCATAGTTTAGCAGTGGCAATGGTGAATCTTCTGTCACCCCAGGAGACTTTTTTTGTGCGAGGGAACTTCATAAGGTTGGCCGTTAATGAACGCAAGGGTCTATTGGGAGTGTAGACACAAAAAGCCTTCTTCAGGAAGTCAGGTCCAGTTTTGTGGATGGCCTTGAAGACGATGCATAGGGCTTTGAATTTGATGCAGCTTATTATAGGTAGCCAGTGGAGTTTTCGGACTACCGTTGAGATTGGTTGATACTTGGGGGTACCTGTTATCATTCTTGCCGCTGAATTCTGCACCATCTGCAGTTTATTGGTGACCTTTTTCTGAGCATTGAAAAACAGGCCATTACAGTAGTCGATTTTTGACATTACTAGGGTGCTAACCAGGGTTTTTCCGGCACTAGATGGCAGAAAGGGTAGGATTTTTTTTTATCATTCTAAGAGTATAAAAAGATGAAGAGATAATTGCATTGGCGTGTGAAATGAAAGCCAATTTGTCGTCAAAAACGACCCCTAAATTTCTCACTTTTGATACCGGGGGAGGTGGTGGTCCCAGATTGGTCGGCCACCAGGTAGAAGACCAAGCAGGATGTAACTTGCCGAAAATCAAAACTTCCGTTTTGTCGGAATTTAACTTTAGGCATTTGTTGGCCATCCAGGTACTGATGGCACGCATTCCATCTTGGAAGCGGGCTGCAACTGCTCCTCCATCATTACGGATAGCAAGCACCAGTTGTGTATCATCGGCATAGGAAGTGAGTCCCATCCCGTGGACTTTGATGACCCTGGCCAGGTCCGACACATAGATGTTAAACAGTGTCGGACTCACGGATGAGCCCTGTGGCACACCACACGGGAGGGAGAAAGGGGCGGACTTATATTTCCCGAGAGTCACTGATTGTGTGCGGTTGGAAACAAACGAGGCCAGTAGTTCTTTGGCCTTCAGTTTGATGCCCATGTTTGAGACACGATCGATCAGTGTGGCGTGATCGACCGTGTCAAAGGCTGCTGACAAGTCTAGCAGCACTAGCACTGCGGCACCACCATGGTCTAGGATTGTCCTTATTTCGTCTGCGGCTTTGATGAGGGCGGTTTCTGTGCCATGGCCTTTACTAAAGCCGAATTGCGTCTCATCCAGAAGGTTGTTGTCTTCAATGTTTTTGGCTAGTTGCAAATTCATTAATTTCTCAAATATTTTTGCTGGGAAAGGCAGGCTTGTGATAGGTCTGTAGTTTTTGGTTTCTAGCGGATCAAGGTGCTGCTTCTTCAGTAGTGGTTTGATAATAGCCTTTTTCCATGTGGCAGGGTAGGTGCTGGTGTTAAACATGACATTGCAGATGTCAGTTAGATTTAGTGCTAGTATGTCAGGAATCAGTTTTAAGACGGAGGCCGGGCAAGGGTTGTCGGGGCACCTGATTTGGCATTTCAGGATCCTCACCCGGTGGCACTTCATGGTCTCCATCCTCTGCAATATAAGGAATTTTCTATTGCAGGGCAATGTTGTGGAGCATGTAGCAGGCCACAGCGATTTCACTCACCTTCATGGGTGAATAGAGGAGGGCTCCCTCAAATTTGTCCAGACATCTAAATCTGGAACTTCAGGAGCCCAAAAGCCTGCTCCACTGGCCGCCATGTCCTTCCATGGGCCTCATAGAAGAGGACTTCCCCTGGCCATGTTGGATTCCTCAGCGGTGCCAACAACCATAAATGATTCGGATACGCTGAGTCTCCTAGATGGAAGACTGACATAAGTGCAACAAAAGTTACACACTTTCTGGTTCTACTACCTGACATTACCTGACATTACCCACACAAATGTAGGACAAATCATACTTACTGTTGGGCCTGGCCCTTTTTGCAGGGCTATCACCAAACCTTTTGCCCTCTTCCTCCTATTTGTTCTGACTTGTTTTTGTTGGCTTTAGGACTCTGGGCACTTCATTACTGCTAACCAGTGCTAAAGTGCATATGTCCTCTGCCTAAATTGTATTGGTGATTGGTTTGTACATGATTGGCATATTTTATTTACTAATAAGTCCCTAGTAAAGTGCACCAGGTGGATGGATTGAACCCAGATCTTTGTGACTGGGGGTGAATGTTTGCCTTTGTTCAGCATTCCATCCATCATTTGTTCCTTTTGCTTTTGTTGCCCTAAGTGGGATGGGTGTGCTCAGACGTGGGCCCTGTGCTCACTGCACCACTGGATTCAAGCTAGCCTGACTGATAAGGGGTGATGCTGCGAAACCGTCCCCAGGATGCTTGCTTCCAGTCCAGGGAGGACCTGGCTTGGCAGTTCAGACTGGAATGTTCCCATGAGGAACAGGGTCAAGACTAATTTGCATATGTCTGGGCCCAAACTGGGGTGGTGTGGTGAGCAAAAGAACGATGGATTAAACCCAGATCTTTGTGACTGGGGGTGAATGTTTGCATTGTTCAGCATTCTGTCCATCATTTGTTCCTTTTGCTTTAGACACCCTAAGTGAGAAGGGTATGCCCAGACATGGGTCCCGTGCTCACTGCACCAATGGATTCAAGCTAGCCTGGCTGATGAGGGGTGATGCCCCGAAACTGGTCCCAGAATGCCTGTTTCCAGTCCAGGGAGGACCTGGCTTGGCAGTTTGGATTGGACTGTTCCCATGATGAACAGGGTCAAGACTGATTTGCATATGGCTGGGTCCAAACTGGGGTGGCATGGTGAGCAAAAGAATGATGGATTAAACCCAGATCTTTGTGACTGGTGGTAAATGTTTGCATTGTTCAGCATTCCATCCATCATTTGTTCCTTTTACTAGTGGGCCTGCAGCTCTGATTGTGCCACCCACATGAGTAGCCCTGGAAACAAGTCTCAGACCTGTTTGTGAGTGCAGTTTTAAACCGCCATTTCGACCCGGCAAGTGCACCCACTTGTCAGGCCTAAACCTTACCTTTTACTACATGTCCTGAAATACTGCTAATTTCATTTTTCACTATTGCAAGGACTATCTCTTCCATATGGTTACACGGGGATTGCCTTGAAATATCTTTTACGTTTAAATTCCCATTGGGAGCAGATAAAGATTTGGAGTTCGGGGTCTCTGAACTCACACTTTGAAAATACATATTTTGGTGAAGTTGATTTTTAAATTGCGTGTTTGAAAACGCCTCTTTAGGAAAGTGAGCATTTTCTTGCTTAACCAGTCTGTGTCTCTGCCCATCTTTAGAATACACATCTGGGTTGGCTGACAATTAGAATCTTGTGCATTCACACTAGACAATCACACAAAGATTGCTGAGGTGTTCCTTGCATAACCTGATCGGCCATCCCCAGTCTGATGGGCCTTCCTGAGCTAAAGTGGTGGGAGAAGCTGTCACTGACACCTGAATAGGGGTGTGTGTCTCCTCACTCAAAGCTGTTTCCACCCCCACCCCCCACCCCCCATAGTGTGTCTGGAGCCAGGTCATGGAAAGGCAAGGTCTTGTGCACTAAAAAGACTTCCCTTTGAAGTTTGCCTAATTCAAAGGCAGAAAGGGGTCTAACTATTGGACCTCTGATACCCCAAAATCAGAACACTTCTGGACTGAGGACATTCTGCCAGGAACAAGAGCTGGATGCTGTAGCAGGGGCTGTTTTTCTGCTTGTTGCTTTGTTGTGCTGGCCTGCTGCTTGCTGGGTCTGCCTTGGAGTGAAAGGATTAGACTTTGCTTTTTGTATCCTGCTTCCAAGGTTCTCCAAGGGCTTAAGTTGAGCTTGCCTCATGTTAGGAAGTCTCAGGGCCATCAAAGACTTTATCCACCAGTGCCTGGGCTCTTCTGCTGAGAGTCCTGACTCGCCAAGTGGTGCCAAATCCAGTTCCTGGTCCCTTGGAAGTTTAACCTGGTAAGCTTAAGGAAAAAATCCACGCATCGACTCCCAGTGGCTGTTTTATCAACACATCACTGCAAAAGATTGACGCTTCGCTGCTGCTTGCCCCGAAGTGTGGTTCCTGTCCGACGGATCAACCACGTCTTTCACTGCAGGCCCCAGCTAACCGCTGCAGTATATCAGAAGAATCACTGCAGCATCAGTTTCAAGCCCCATGTCACCAACGTCCATGACACCCGCTCCAACTCCAAAGCAGTGCTTGCTTTGCAGCTTTGGAATTGATGGAGCGCCTGTTTCGCAACTGTCACATCTATGCAATGTGTCTGTTTTTTTGTCACATTGTCCCTGGGTGCCGATTCATCATCAACATCGCACCGCAATAAGTAATTAAGGCCGCGTGTCCAGAAACTGATGAATCACCTCTTCTGCCAGTAAGGAATCAATGTGTCACATACCCTGCCTAATAGTAAGGAACCGATGCATCACCTCCCCTGCCAGTAAGCAACCAACTCATCACCTCTCCTGCGTAGTAAGGAACCGATGCCTCGCTTTGCTTTTCCTGTGCCTCATATCCCCTGCTCCTTGCCTCGTCTCTGATTTTTGGTGCATCTAAGGTACTTTGTGCAAAAACTAATGCATCCATTGAGATCTATGGTCGAAGGTTGCTTAATCTTTTAAAAGGGATATCTTGACTTGTGTATGTTGGATTTTTGTCATTTTTGTCTTGTTTTATTCAGATGATATATATTGGCTATGTTTCTAAGCTGGTGTGGACTCCTTTTGAAGTGTTTTCTCTGTGTTACTTTGTATGTGTGTACAAATACTTTGCACATTTCCTCTGAGATAAGCCTGACTTCTTGTGCTAAGCTACCAAGGGGGTGAGCAGGGGTTTATCTCAGCTGTGTGACTCCTGTACCCTGACTAGAGTGAGCGTCCCTACTTGGACAGGGTGCAAACCACTGCCAACTAGAGACCACATTTCTAACACTTACCAAGAAGCTATGTCTTCTCCTGTAGGAGTTGTGAGATCAGCTAGGGTATGGTGCTGTTCTGCAGTACGAAGGAATCAGGGGCTGATCCTGGTAACCAGACACAGACGTTTGAGATATACAAATCCGGAAAGCAGGCAACTTGCACGTTATTAGAATGGAAGTGCTTCCTGTTACTTTAAACTTGTTCCCTGGCTTGCGGTGGTACTAAGGCAATATGGGTGCTATCAATGGCTCCAACCATATGTGGGAGGTGACCGAATCCATAGAAGTCAACTTTCACATTGGTTAAATTCTCACATCTGGGGAACTGGATGTAGCTGTTCATGTGTCTCATCATTGATGAAAGCCCGTCTTGTAGTACACCACTGAACATTGGTTGTGACATACCACCAGAAATTGTCACAGTGTATTGAAAGGAACCTGTGGCCAGAAAATGCAATGTTGCCATACGTTTTGCACTTGGTGGGATACATGTGGCATTAGTGTTTTGAGAAAGGCGATCAGGCTCCAACTGGTGACATAAATCCAGTATGGTTTGCCTATTCAATCAAAACTTCTTGATGATATCCCTTTCTTCCATTGTCTGAAGGTCTTGAAATGGGCATTACACTGGAGGCTGTCATCTCAGCCCTCTCCCAGGGTACCTATGTGTGGAGTGAAAACTATTTTGAACATTGGTCACAGCGCTCACAGTAACATATGTGAAAAGTAAGCCAAAAGTCATGTGACAAAACATAACTGGTTCAGAAAGCATTACACATTATTCACATAATTGGCTACTGTCCAACATCCACCAATAAAGCCCATTGTGGCCTTCACATGTGTCTGTAACATAAATGTGCAAATTATACATCCAAAAATGAATTATTAGCACCTTAATCATTTTTGGGGGATATTTTGGGTCAAAATACCGTCAATGGTGGTGTACAGTGCACCACACAAATATAGCGTTTATGCACAGTAATGCACTACACAGATTATTTGTGTCATGGAAATTACATGACAATTGAGTAGTCCATATGTAAACATGTAAACCCTCATTTGGAGTGGTGGTGACCCACTTATCAGTCACCAACATTGTACTTCCAACCACTAAAATGTCGAATACCTGACCTTGCACATTGGATATTCTGAACCTACCGCCGGCAGAAGTCGACCACACATAGGCTAAATTTGGTCATTGTGATGGTGAAGTGCCAATGGTTGTGTCCTTCTCCGCTGATTACCGAGTATGTTGTGTACATGTACGCAGCGGTTTGATACCTCATTTGGCTCCTGACACTGCTGGTATGAGCACCTACTCCACTTCAGCTGCTGTTTGCCACCTCTGGGAGCAATTATGCCAGGCCAAGCAGGTGACAGGGCCCATGCCTTCTCTGCAGAGGAGCTGGAGCTGCTGGCTGAAGAGGTATTTTCCCTGTATGGCAAGCTCTATGGCTTACCAGCGGAAAAGGTAACTATCTGACATACATATATTACTCTGTGTCACTCTCTCTTTGCCATTTCAACAGGCTACAATGTGCACCTGAGTTCCAGAGTTAGGTCTATTGAGTGGTGTATCATTTGTTGGTCCCTACATAGGACACTCATGTTAGGGATTGTTGAGCACTATACATCGTGATTCTACTTGGTGTGTTTGTAGCCATCTATTGATTCATAAATTTCATGGTACCTGTGATGTTGATACAACTCTGATAATGCTAAACGTGAAGACAATTGCATTGCCTTTACAGCATGAGTCGTGTATGTAATCTGTTTGGAGCAGATGAGGATGCGGATAGCTATTTGTACAATCCCACATACCACTCACCCAAAATCAGGGCTATCCAAACTATTGCCTGGGAGCTAGCAATAGCTCACAGACCCCTTCAGAGTGCCACATTGCCTTGTGATCACTTATTGGACAGCCCCAAGCTGACCTCTTTCATTTAGAAATGTTGTAAATGTGCTGGTCGTATGACATCAGTATGCTCAGCCTGCAGAGAGCAAGGCATGACAATTAGCTGTGCACAGTCAGAACCATGTGCCAGGCTGGTATTGAGTCTCTGTGGCAAAACAGCTGATGCACAGAGTTACATCCCTGTTGATCTGTAGGTCCTTGGATACATAGAGTTGTCACAAACAGTGCTCCCACAGATTGTTATCACATGGACTACATTTGGAATAGTGATTGCGGTTACCCCTTGACCCGATACTTCTGCCCATTGACCTGCATTTTCCAGGTGTGTGATTTCCTAATGATAGGCTCCTTACTTGGACAAGTCTGCTTTCACTGTTCCAAGAGTATTGACTATACAGCCCTATCTCACATGTAACACATTAACAGTGAAGATAGTTGGTTACTTCGTAAAGGGGTTGTATAGGTGAATTACCAGATTTTTTTATATTCAACAAATCTAACAGGACATACAATGGTATGTTGATGTCATCCTTGTAACAATGCCACATATGGCAAAAAGGTGTGTCCTGTGATGCTAGTACATGCAACACTACCTCCATCACCCATAGTATGATATCCCATCTATGAGTACACATGTCGACACATCCCCAGAGAGCAAGCTCTCACTTACAAACATGGCAGCCCTTTCATAGTGACCTCAGTCATAGGATGTACTCTTTATTCGGGTACCAGGCTCTATGGACTGTAACCATCAAGTCAATGGGCCTGGCTGTAAAGGTGTCAGTACAATAATGCAAAGTTGATTAGCCTTCAATAGGCCACATTGTTTTCTCCGGTGTCATTGCACCCCACATTACAGTACATGTAAGATGGGCCTGGCCTTCATGATGTTAGTGGGCTGCCTTAGTCAGTTTGGTACATGACCAGGTATGAGGATAGTCAGAATATCAATACAAATATGTGTATACATGTATTAGTAGTGTTCAGCAAAAGAAAATTACACAACTTGTGGGTTAACTTTTGAGTAAGGAGTGTGCTAGATGTATTTGCAGTTTATTCATCACAATTGATATATCATTTACATTTTGGTTTTTCCTCTCTTGTATCCATACAAGTCAATGCTCATCAAAAGTAGGACCTATGGAAGGGCATCGCCAGGAAGGTGCAGAGCCTGAGGGTCTGCAAGCAGTGCAGTGTCCATTGCTGTAAGAGGTGGGAGTACCTGAGGCACTGGACCTGGAAGATCGCAGAGGTCCAACTGGGGAAGTCCTTCCACTGCGGGTAGGGTGCACGCTGCACCCTGGCCCCCCCTAATGGCCCGCATACTGGTGGTGACCTATCCTGAGCTGGATGGGCAGTTACGATCCCAAAGGCAGCTACAAGAGGCTAAGTCCAGACCAGAAATCTACATGGTATATTGCAAACCTTTTTTGTAACAGGCAGGCATTTCCCCATCCTCACTGAGGGTTACTCATGCCCAAAGCACTAGAAGAGTTGCTGAATGTGTAGGTCTAGTAGAAGGTGCATTGATGATGTAGTTTGCCTATTGTCTTTTTGACCAGGAACAAAGCAGAGTCCAGTCAACTCCCAATTTTCTGACTTGCGCAGACACATGGCTGACTAAAGTCATAAATCACCTAAAGTTGTTTTATGTTCTGAGGGACAGTTGTCCCAAACAGCCCACTTGCCTTCATTGTGTCAGGAATGATGCTCCCTCACTACTGTGTCTCATGTGATGGTGGCCCTCTTACATGTGACATCGCATACAGTGCACTTTGGATGCAGTGACTGGGCAATACTTCCCATTGGTAAGCTGGGAGTCTACAGTAACATAAGAGTGCAAACATCACTGGTGCCATCAGTATTAGTGCCTGTATGTTGGCATGTGTACCTTTCCCTGTTGTAGTATCATCTGCACTACTTTTTCATACCTGATCTAAGTGTCTTCGTAGGTTGATGTATGATTCAATCACACGTGTGTGTAGGCCAATCTCTATTTCCAAATAGTTATTTGTGATAGGTGTACAGTTCAGACAGGACTGTGTACACATTGGTGGGTGGGTGACACATACCCAAAGCCATTTATCAATGCCACTGGTCAGGTCCAAATGATGAAGCAATGAAGGACATGACAGGTAGACTTACAGTAATTTGTCACTATTAGAATTTCTATGGCATTGATGTGGAAGTATTCAGTTATGTGAACTGCACATGTTGATTTGGCAAGGTTCATTCACTGACTGGTGACATGCATCAAGGAGTGACATGCGGGATCATATGTGAGCGTCTACACTCAGTATTACAAGGCAATTTGTGGTAGTGATACAAAAAGGTCCTGTGATGTGACTTCCCATTAGGACAACAGTGAAACCATCTCTTCATTTAATGGAGGTTCCCTGAGACTCATCAACCTGCAGTGGTCTATTGGCTTTTAGATATGCAATGTAAGAATGGTTTTCTTACTCATGCCAAGCTGGATTGCGGATGTCCCTAGGTCTAGGTGAATTCTTATGCTGTGGATATTTGTAGACAAATCTCCCAAACCTTTGGGCCAGATTGTCTTCAGTCTATGTTTCTGTGCTACATGTGATACATAGCAAAGCTACTTAAGTACAGCTTTAATTAGACTATCCTGATAGTGGACATATGAGGAAGTTTCAATTAAAAAGTGTCAACAGAGTGAAATGATCATTTGTATGTCGCCTTATTTCTGCTACTGCACATGTTGCTGCAACATAGCTGTATTACCTGACCATCATTTCATCATGATGTAGTTTTAGGTATATGACCATTTGCTGATTGCAGGGCCTTGTTGGGAATGTGTTGAAATGATTTTGTCATAGCCATCCTATTTGATGACATCAGTTCACTATGGTATACTACAAGGGCCAAAGTATACAAGGTGATCAAGTATCCTGCTAGATACATGAGGATGGAGCTGAGGCAGGTTTGCTCAGCAATTGGAGCAGTCTGTGGTTATGACATCACTGTGAGCAACTGTTTACAGGTCATGTAGCATGCATGAATGTGCTCATGCTAATGTTGAAGCCACTGTACTGGACCTTGTAGCTGGAGTCATCTGTGCACTTTAGAAATGTTCTGTGGTAAAAGCTCTTGGTCCAGTCTGTTCATGAAGATGTAATAAGTCTATTTTAAATGTAATTTCAGTATCATCCGAGGCAAGCATAGGAGACAGGGTCAACAGCATTAGGGAAGCAGATGTTCACAGTGGCTCCGGTCATGATGCTACAGACACAGAGGGAGCCAGTGGCCCAGAGCATGAGGGAAGTACCATGGAGGACTTAGACTCAACATCATCATCTGAAGAGTCAACCTCCAGTGGACACTCCCTAGTGGTGACAGAACAAACAAGAACAGTACCAACACTTTCCTTGTCCACCACTACCCCTTCCATCTCCACCCTCCCTGTTGCTTCCCACTCAGTTAGCCGGACCCGTTCCCCTAAGAGGGGAGCCATCTCCTTTGCTCCAGACCCTCAGCCCCTGCCCCATCCCCCTAGCTGTCCTGAGTGAGAAGGCTATTGACCTCCTGAGACACATCTCTCTGGGGCAGACGACACTTTGGAATGCTATCCAGGGGCAAGGCAGCCATCTGCAGCAGATGGTGGCTTACCTGGAAGGCACCCACAGTGCTATGTGAGGCCTACAGAGATCTTTTCAGGCTGTGGCCTCCTCACTCATGGAAGCCTTCCACCCATCCCAAACGTCTGCCCCACCTCCTGCCTCTTCCCCATCCCAATTCCTTATTCCCATGCCTCTCCAAAGCACACTCACACATATACATACACCCACTTCAACAGCCGCAAGCATCAAATGCAAACAGAAACACCAAAAAACACAGGGGCATATTCTCAAGAACATGTGATAACCACTGCAAATTTAGCTTAACGCAACTTTGCATATCGCAGTACATCGCGGGAAATTAACGCTTGTTAACCAAGTATTCACAAAACGGCGGCCCCATGCGATACTCCCCAGATAACACGCCAACTGACCGCGTTACAATCAACGCCACGCTGCAAAAATGCAAAACACCAACGCAAAAAAAGCTGCGATAAGGCCAATCGTGATACGAAAATCAGCGAAACCCAGCTACAGGCCTGCAATCCACACGCGTCAGGCGGGAACAATCACCATAAAAGCAGAAAAAAACAGACAAACAAATGCCAAACAACAGCGAAGCACAATGGACGTTGCCGGAGCAAGTACGGAGGAGAGCCAGAACCCCACAAGCCCCCCGGAATACCATCCTGGTCACTTCGGGGTCAGGAAAGGGCAAGGACAAGAAGAAGAGGAAGACGAAGTTCAGTCCGCAGGAAAACAGGATCCTGATAACGGAGGTGACAGAACACCATCAACAACTGTTCGTCACCTCCACTGTGTCATTGGCAACAAAAAATACATTATGGCAGTCCATCGTGGACAAGGTGAATGCAGTCGGAGTGCTAAAGAGGACAATGGGCGAGGTCAAGAGGCGCTCGAATGATGTCAAGCGCAAAACCAAGCAGAAACTCGCCAACAACCTGAAGGCAGCAATGCAGACTGGACGTGGGAGCCCAGTGCCACAGGAGGAGCTGGACGACATGGAGGAAATGGTCTCCGCAGTCATCAGTGGGGAGACGGTGGCAGGAGTTGGGGGCCCGGACACTGCTCAACAGGACCCTACACAACAGCAACAGGGTGAGTAACCACCAGTGCCTGGGGGGACGGGGGAGATGGGCACAATGGCACACATGCACAATTAATTCGAGCACATCTGCGGACACACCATGCCCCAGACCACCAACTCCCACCAAGAGACCAACGTAACCCAGTATGCAACATGTCAACACTGTACAAGCACAGTAGTCAGAGGCACACCTCATGAAAGTGATATGGGGCAGCAAAATCTGAGCTGCAGGGCGACTCCCCAAAAATGCAGCACACACATCACATACAGAGCACATCTACATTGACAACGATGTGACACAATCCGCAAAACACCTACAACAGAACACAGGACACTACTGGTGCCGCTTGGGTGCAGACACTGGCCAATCACAATTGGCATTGCAGGGATATGTGCGTTGATAATGTACAAGTACAAACACACATCCGTGATGTTGTCGAAATGTCCACTGTCCCCCATCAAATAGGCAGCTCCTCCCAAACAGCCACAATGTACCCAGTCATGCTGTCTGTATGTAAACATGTACAATGCGACAACATACATGTGGACACATTGTTAAACTGCATCTCCCCTTCACATTGCAGAGGGAGAATCAACACCTCCTGCAGAGCAGTCCGACCCTCTCTTCTCTGGAGACGAAGAGGACGACCACAGCTTCGACTCTGACGCCCTCCAACTGCTCGCAGAGAGCCTCCGCAGCCCACTTCCAGGACCTGGGCAGCCCAGCTGCTACGAGGAGACCCCACCCCCCTGCACAGACCACACAGCAGGCAGCACCCACCACCACTGCTGCCTCCCAGGACCCCCACGGAGAACACATGGCCTTCCAATGCCGTGTTTTGGGGTGCCAGGAGAATCTGGCTGAACAGGTGTGGGTGGGCTTCGACCGCATGGGAGACAAACTAGATGCCATACGTGGGTGTCTAAGTCCCATCAGGGACCACTCACGGTCCCTAACGGACACCCACAGTTCGCTCCATGCTCTCCAATGGACCATGGCTGACATCGCTGGAGCCCTGACTCAGAGAATAGTACAACTGTCCAGTCCGAGTGGCTCTAGCGAGGTCACACGGGAGTTGGGAAACATGCGGAGGTTAATGGAGACCATGGAGCGGGCGAATGCGGAACGAGTGGCTGCCACGGCTGCACACCAGCGAGAGGTAGCTGGGTTCCTCAATGACCTCAGGACCCTCCTCATGGCATTGCTGCCACAAGGCCTGGTGCGGATGCATGCTGCTGCCACCACTCCATCCACATCTCCGCCCCCTGAAGTGTCAGTGCCACACAGTGCGGCAGACCTTCCACCTCCAGCCACAGATGTGTCACTGCCACACAGTGCTGGAGACAGAACACCACCACCCACACGTGAGGCACATGAAACAGCAGAGAACGAAGATACGGATGATACTTCCCTCTTGGTGAGGAGGACGCAGCAGCATACATCTCATCCATAGGTCCAGCTTCAGCTTGGTACTGCCCTCTGCATCATCACCTTCGACTGTCCCACCGATTCACTCTGCGACACTCACCTTGGACCTCGACATGGACTGCCATATGATGTTTGATCGCCATTGACACAGCAATCAGACTGCAGACTGTACTCGTCATCTTCCTTTGGACTTGTCATTCCCGGGAGGCCCCGGGCTGGACCTCCACAGGACAACATCGTCATGTGGGCTTTGCATGGCCCTGTACTGCTCCAGATGCAACACTCCACTGAATGTGCATTAAACATTCATATACACACAGATGTATCATGTCTATGGTCTTTTAAGTGTGGAAGTATGGATGAATGTGGGCTCACTGGACTCCTCTTACGTCCATGTGGCTCATGTCGTAGAACAGGGGTGACAGGGTGACACATTGCCCAATGTGGTCCAGGTGGCGCTGACACAACAACAGGGGCACACTCATGAGTTACTTCCTTGTCCAGCCCAGTACGGAACCACGCCCAGGGCCCCGGGGTCATATACAGACCCTTACGCTGGACTGGCATACGCCAGGCCAGCCCACTCCGCTTACGCTCACAGGGGGGGACGGCAACGCTACATGTCCCCTGTCTTTCCTGTGGTGATCTGCTGCTCACAGGTCTAGTTGTCAGCATGCCACAGCCACTCCCTCATGGCTGGTTTACACCCACACCACACCCATCCAGCACACGCATCACGGGACATGTGACCCTGCCAATGAAAAGGGACGGGCGCACGTGCTCGACGCCATTTCCACTCTCTATCTGGGTGTGTCCGTGTGGTGTTAATGTAGGCATGAGGGCCTCAGGTCCTGCAACATCACATTCCCCAGGACCGGAGGTGACATGATGGCGTCCGCAACACGATACCCAATCATACAGGGACCATGACTTTGGGACACAGACTTGGTGGCACTGGATACATTGCGGCCGGCACAGGCATACCGCCACGGGACGGTAACTTTGGGTGAACTGAGGTAGGGGCACCTTAAGTGCTGAGCGGGTGTGCAGCCTGCGATGATGCCCCGTCCCGGCAATCCGGACTGCTCAGGATTTGTGTGCCCTGCTGGACCGCAGTGTAGGCCAGAGCCAGAGGGCAGCGCGGGCCTACCGCCTCGTGGCGTCGCATCCCGGATCACAGAGTTAGTGGCACCTCAAGGGCTGAGCGGGTGTGCAGCCTGCGATGATGCCCGGTGCACTGGTATGTCTTCTGCCATGGCGAAATCAAGACCCAGAATCATATGTGAGACCTGGAGGGCATGATGTGGAGGGTGCTATGTCTGCGGGCCCGTGCATGTGGCTTGCAGCGGCACGTGGTGGGCCCTCATTGCTACACACCAACGGCGGAAGGTGAGCAGTGAGGCCTGGGTGCGCAGGGGTGGGCATGCACAGCTGGGCGGCAGGAGGGGCTGGGGTGCATCTGCCTGGGTGCGCAGGGGCAGACAGGCGATGATGTCTTGTGCAATTGTATGTACTTTGCCATTCAGGTATCTGGACTCTGTTACAGATGACGGATCTTTTTTCAGATGTGTGACCTGGTGAACTGCACTACATATGGACAGTGTGGCTTGGGTGTGCATTGTCGGCACTCTCTCTCCCTGTCCGTCTCTTCTGTTATCTGTTTCTCGCTCCCCCTCTCTGTCCGTCTTTCTCTGGCTCCCCCTCTCTGTCCGTCTTTCTCTGGCTCCCCCTCTCTGTCCGTCTTTCTCTCACTCATCCTCTCTGTCCGTCTTTCTCTCGCTCCCCCTCTCTGTCCGTCTTTCTCTCGCTCCCCCTCTCTGTCCGTCTTTCTCTCGCTCCCCCTCTCTGTCCGTCTTTCTCTCGCTCCCTCTCTTTCTCTCTCTCTCTCCTTCGCTCTCTCTCAGTCCTTTGATGTGTATAAGACACACCTTCTCATCGTGATTTTTGTCTTGCAGGCTGTGACCTACGGATTGTCCCGAGGGGAGCCGCCATGTGTCTTCATTTCTGTTCTGTGTTTCTTTGAATAAATTTTCATTTGTTACATCGAAGGTGGATGTGTGATGCTCATTTTTGTGATGACACATGCATGCCACCAAATGTGATTGTGCGACATCTGGCGGATTATTTGGTACATGTTTCGTATAGTTGATGTGGCATGTCTTTGGCAGGGGGGGTCCTGGGGGTGGTGGCGGTGGGTGTTGTGGCCCTGTTGGGGCTCCTAGCTGCATGATCAGTGGCTCCATGGCATCTGTTGCCTTTCAGGTATGGCTCTGGGCTGGGCTCCATTTTGTGGTGCAGGCTGTGGTCCGACTTTGCACCAGGTCAGAGCAGGTGTTAGTTTCCTGCTGCTAACGGGCTTTATCGCCTGTTTTGTGGTCTTATCGCCGATCTGGCTGGTCGTTGAGAATGTTGCGGAGTGGTGTTTTTGCGGCTTTTTGCACGGGTACGCCTACTCTGCATCTCATTAGCGATAGTTGCGGGGGTCATCTGTGGCGATGTTTTTTGCGGATGCTATCGCGGGTAAAATGGTGTTCTGGGCTGTTAACACCAGCTTGTGAATGGTGCAATGATTTTATCGCCACTTTGGCTGCGATAAAGTGCCGCTAACTCGGCGATAAGTCCTTGAGAATATGCCCCACAGAAGCATGCAGCCAGTCATCTGACTGTCATGCCCCCACCACCACCACTATCCCATCATGCCCAAAGACACCACACCAAAACCACAGAAACATCCACAACACCTACCATACCCCCAGACACCACACCCACAAACATATACACTTCCACAACACCCAGCATACCCCCAGGCACCACATCCACAGACATATCCACAATTCCCATCATACTCCCAGATGCCACACCCACAACCTCAGACACATCCAGAACACCCAGCATACCCCCAAACACCTCACCTGCAACCGCAGACAAATCCACAACAGCCATGATACCACATCACACACCCCCAAAAAACCAAATGCCCACAGTCACCCACACAACAGACACCCATAAAACACCCCCAATTGTGCAGAAGATACGTCAGACACCTGCACCAACAACACACACACCCATACCTGAAACTTCTACTCCCTCTACCTTCCAACCCCTACTCCCTCCCGAACATCCTACCCATTTTCTCTATGAGAGTTTATTTGCCATAGCCCTTACCCCTGCCACGGCCGAACACCCCTCCCAGAGCCAAAAGTTCCCCTTCCACAGTCCAAACCATCCCTCCCACAGCCCAATTCACCCCTCACAAAACTGTTCCCCCCACTCATGAAAGCAGACCTACCCATGAGAAAAAGCCCTCCCAAATACAAATCCACCCCTCCCAAATCCAAACCCACCACTTCCAAGTGACATCATTGAAGTGCTTGCACTGCAGACTAGATGCCCTTCCTGGGAAGGTTCACTTGGCAGTGGTCTTGGAGGTAAGTGTGCCGCAGCACAGCAGTCCACAGGACTTGGACATTTACAATGGACTGCCATTTGGCTTTGTTTTTGTTCCCTTTCTTTTAGACTTATTGAGAGATGTAGCTCCATTGTGATAATAAATTACTATGTTGATTTTTGCCAAGTTAGTCCTGCCATTAATTTTGCTTTGCAATTGTTTGAAATCTAGCAATGTTTCATATAAAGATGTGTAGTACATATGTTTGTTTAGCATGTTTGCAGGAACTACTGCTTACTTTTTTAATGTCTGCTTTGTTAAGTGCATACACTGGTTAACATAGTGTATGATTGTCATTTGAATTTAGGTGCAGCCATTCAACACAGTAGTGGACACTTGCTCCAAAAATTAATTGTTGACAATTGCTGTAAGAATAGTTTACTACAGATGTGTTTGATTCAGCTTGTTTACTGATAGGCATGTACATATATGCATTGCACCTTGTTATATGATATGACCATTGAATTAGTATACAATACAGGACCTGCTGTAGACAAGGGGACTAGTTACATGGATGATGTAGTAGAGTATGGCTCATAATTGGGGCTGCCATTTTCTTCAAGGCAATGTATGGCTGGCGGTTACCCTTCTTACATTACACTTACCCCAATTTTTTCCATGTGAAAATGTAAGTAATTATTTTAAACACACCTATATGACGAGTTTTTGCTTTTAGATTTGTTATCTTATTTTCGTGCAAGTGTGCCTTATTTTGATGGTAGCTAGCACCAAAGTTAGGGACACAATGTGGATGTACAGGTGTGTTATTTTAAATTTAATTTCGTAAATGTTAATATTAGAGACATATGCATTGTACATTGGTATGCTATTGCTTGTGCGAGTGATTTAAATTACACGAGTCTGGAGCTAATGTTAACAGCCAAGTGGACAGGAGACCAGTATTAGACTGACTTGTCTTCGGTTCCGTCAAATGCGGGGTTGATTGGTGTCCTGTTAACCTGCAGCAGCAGAGGCAGGATGTGCAGGATTGGCTCCATGGTGGAACAAGAAGTGTGAAGGTGAGTACAGGTGAGTTTGCACCTTATATATGTGCCATTCTGCCAGCTCAGGTGTGCCAGTTTGACCACCACAGTCACGTTGGTGGAAAGGCACATCGTGATCGGGCCGGCGGAAACACTGGAGGTACGTCCTCTGACAGACACATTGGCATATCTCACTGTGGTTGAGATTTCCTGGCAGCGGCGGCAGTGCAGCAGCAGTGATTCATGTATGAAACCGCATGCATCGTAATAGGGCGGGCGGACCGCTAACTGGGTGGTGGGGTATCTGACACCGTTTCAACAGTGGTACCCTTACCTCCAAACTCATAATCAGGCCCTATGTCACATGGGCTACATCTCCAACCAATGTACATCAATGGAAAATGTGGATTGAAAATGTACCAAAATTATTTGAATGCATGCTATGAGAGAGCCACTACAAAAGATGATGTCATAGTTAATGTAAGGAAACAGAACTCCAAATGTAAGGGAAATAGAAGTAAGAGAGATATTGCAGGATATAAGAGAGGCAAGCACTAGATCCCAGGAACCCAAAACAAACTCCTAAAAGATATACTCCCTAAAGTTCCCGAACACATCACAGGCCAACTATCATCAATACCCATTTTAAAATGTTTAATTGCATGAACTAAAAAACCGGCAGGCGAATATTCCTGTTTCCCCTGGAAGATACCAAGATATAGAAACACCTGAACATTTTAAAATAAGACATTGCCCCTTATTTTGATAGCGGTCGGTTGGACCACCGACCGATATCGCAGCGGTAAGGAGACCACCCGACAAGCAGTCAGCGGTCCGACCACCGGTCGGAGAGTGCTCCTTTACACATGGCTTGTGCTGTGGCCCAGGAAAAGGGCTGCTGTGTATGGGGGTGAGTGGGGGCATGACATGTGCCCCCTGAGCCACTTTGCAGTGGCCCACGACAGAATAAGGCCCTATTTGGGGCCCCCAAAATCTGTTTCCAACAGCCTTCTCATGGCTGTCTTTCTGACATGAAAAGGCTGTCGGAAAGGTATATCGTAATCCCGACGGCTGTGCCTGCCTCAGCACTGCCTTAATCCAGGATCACTGATCCTGTCGGAGGTGCTGGTCTTTCCCCCTGACCATTGTAATCCAGTGGTCAGATCTAAGGGCTGTCGGTCGGTTGGCCGGACCGACATCATAATCGGGCCCATAATGAGGAACCCTTCCTTTAATTTGGCATCCTAAACAATGATAAGTAATCCTAATGATTTCTACAGCAGATAATTTACTGAAACTAAGCCATCCCAAACCTGGATGATGGATGGGACCTTCAAAATATGTCCCCAAACAATCCCTTAGATATAAACCATGCATGGTGAATATAAAAACACAAATATCCCTTTTATATATGCCTTACTACCAATTAAACAAAGTAACACTTACTGTAAACTCTTAATCCTCATTAAATATCAAACACATAACTACTACCCACAAAAAATAATCATAGACTTTGAACAAGCCATGATTCAAACCATTTTCAAAATTACCCTCACACAGCCATACAAGGCTGTAACTCATATTTCAGTCAAAGCATATGGAGACACCTCCAACAATGTGCACTAAGGGGCTTATTTATGAAATAGTGGTGCTGTGCAGCGCAGCAAATCACCTTGCTGCACTACACTGCATCACAGGGAAAGGGCAGGAATTCAAAGGCACCCTTGCACAATGGTGCCTGCATTGCATGGAGGATATTTTGTGTGCAGGAAGGGACACTTTCCTGTACAAAAAGAATGCAGAACACATAGAAAGATATTTCTCCTCCTTATCCCTCTCCTGGGGAAGCGCATCTTTTTGGCACATTCCAAAGTTTACAAGTCTTGGAATGCATCAAAACCATGGGGGTTGCATGGGAACACAAGGCAGAGTAACACAATGCAGCAATTTGCATGCTTTGCTCTAGATATTTGGAGCCACGGAAAGCGGCTTTGTGTGGCTTCAAAAATCTGACCTAAGGTTTGCATCTCTCTTCCACCACTATGTGAGGTGCAATAGTGACACAAGCTGGGCCATAAATATGGCCCTGATCGTAGAATATGCTACCAACAGTCAAACTGTCTTTGAAAAAAGAATTATAGCGCTAGCCTATGTCCCTATCACAGAGGTAGCTAAGCACTACAATTTACTAATAAAAAGTCCTTTCTACCAACAGAATGAAGACAAACTAAGCCCCCTAATGAATTATTTTGAAGACACTTGGGTTGGATGACTGCATCACTCTGGACACAGGCCCAACCCAAATTCCAAATACAATGGTGAAATATCTATGACAGCACCTTGGCACAGAAGCCAAAACAGACAACGCATTGGAAGAATGACACAATGCCTTCCAATCCACACTAGGCAGTACCCAACCTACACCCTAAAAATGTGTAAAAGCATTACAAAAAGAAAAAAGCTACCAACCAACAACTATGAATTGAGCAATCTGTAAACCAAATTGCATCTAAATGTACCGAACAAACAAAAGTATACGACATGCTACAATTTAAAGTACAACTCTTCATAAACACCAAAGGAGTTGATTACTTAGAAATAATAGCCAAAAGAATATTATAAAATAAAATAATATATTAATTATTTACATGCGAAATCTAAACCTCACCAACCAAAAGCCTCAAACAACAAACTGAGGGCCTGATTACAATGTTGGGCAGTCCACCCGAAAGACAAGCCTTTGTTCCAACTGCTGCATTACAATGCAGGCGGTTGGATCACAGAGGTCGGGGGAAAGACTGCCACCTCCGACAGGCACATCTGATCCCCACGGGGTCGGTATCGCAGTCCCAACAAGAGGCGGTTCTGAGGCAGGCACCACCCTTGGGGTTACGATGTCCCTTTCCAACAGCCTTTTTATGGTGACCCCACTGCCAGAAAGGGACATTGGGGGCCCCAAACAGGGCCCCATTCGTAATGGGCCACTGTAAAGTGACCCAGGGGGCACATGTAGTGCCCTCATGCACATCCATGCACCGTGTGCCATGCACCACATGGTGCATGACACACAGTGAATGGATGTGCACAAAGTGCTCATTTAAACTGTTGCTTGTGCTGGGGTTTTTTCCTGGGCCGCATCATAAGCCGCAGTGTAAATGAGCACTGTCCGACCGCCACTACAGCGGTCATATCGTAATTGGGCGGTTGGACCCCTGACTGCTTGTTGGGTGGTCTCCTGACCGCCACAACAGCGGGCAGTGGTCCGACTGTCCGATATCGTAATGGGGTCCTGAATCTATCAATAAATATAACATATAAACTACACATTTCCAAATAACAATCATATAACAATTATGAAACAATAAAATATAACATTTCCCAGCCAGAACAAATAAAATAAATATGAATTGTGCTCTGCAGCTGAAAATCCTCCTCTGTATCTACAGTAGTCAAAAATAATATTCAGACCAGAAACAGGAAAATACAATGCTAAAAGCCACGCAAAATACAAAAATAAAACCGATCCAATAGAGATTCCTTGAAGCAATCCAAAGTATCTAGGAATCATAACAAACATGAAAAAGTGCTTGAAAAAACAAATGCTTCTCAAAGCCTGAAAAAAAGGAAATCAAAGTTAAAAATATTGATTTATTATAAACCAAAAGAGAATTCCTTAAAAAAAAAACTAAACACCGATGCCCTTAGTTCCTAGACAAAAATCTGCAAAGTAAAACAGAAAACCCACCCACAAAAACATTACATTCCCCAAAAATACAAATACATTTCACTTAATCATCATAAAATAAGTAACATAACACAATATAACATAACATAACATAACAATACATTACTAAAACAGTGTACGAAAACCCCAAAACTACAAAATAGTGAAAACACTACTATTAACACAACTAAACATACAAATACCCACAAACAACACTATAACTAACATCTAGACCTCTCCCTACAGTCCCCTTCCCTCAAAACAAGGATATACCTGTTCTGTTGAATAGCAGCACCTTACAGTGACCTGTATCCCAGAAAATAGACTACAAATAACACAAATGGACGAAAAAGAGAAGGTAGCAGTAAAAAAAATGAATGCTAAATAAAACAAAAACAACAAAACATTCTCTCCACGGAAATGAATGGGAAATAATTTAAAATGTTGAATAAATGCATTACAAATGTAAAAAAATATTAAACATGTAAAACATGTTACAAATGTTGTAAAACATTTTGAAGTATAAATTAAATATTAGCATAGAAAATATACAATTATGTAATATAAACTGAAGAAAGTATGTTAAAATGAGGGTTACATTTACCATGATGTATATGAAACAATTACAAAAAGTTAAACAACAGAAAAAAGTGGAAAATGTACAACATACAAAACTATTTAAACATGATTTATATTTTTGTTTAATAATAAAAACTTATTAAAATTGTCTTATTTATCTTTTTAGAAAAGTTTATTTGTAAGTAGAAATATATATGTTTAAACATGTAAACAAACATTAAGGGCCTAATTATGAACTGAACCAGTCCATGCCATGCAGGAACTGCTATTGACTCTCCTTTGCGTCCCTGCTCCAGGACCGCCAAAGTCGTAATTAGGCCCTAAGTAAACTTTCAAAACAAATGACAAATTGAAAAATGTTTTACATGTCTTTCTTCTTTTAAAAAATGTAATTATTATTATTTTTTTCAAATATACAACTAACTACTTTTTTATTATATTTCTAAACACCAACGATACTAACTAAATAACATAAACTATTTCTAGTACATGCAAATGCAATTTAAACAAACGATTTTACTCTAAAATGATTAAATAAAATAATGACACTCCTAGGAAAACCACTTTAAAGAAAGTGTTGGACACTAAAGGGATGACATTTATTATTTCCACTCTAACCTAAACCAATTAGGTGACGGTGTGGACACTAAAAGGGTTACATTTACTATTCTCACTCCAATCAATACCAATTTGGAGACGGTGTTGGACACTAAAGAGGTGACAATTATTACTCCTGCTCATATCTAAAACAATTTTGGGAAAGTGTTGGACACTTAGGGGCCGATTCCGATTCGGGCCGGAAATCTCTCCGACCGAGCCGGACCCGGAGAGATTTCCGACCGAATCGGACCCTAGCAGCCCGACCGAACGAGTACGATGCGCACGTATGACATCGGACTCGATTCGGTCGGACTCCCATTGAAGTCAATGGAAGCCGGTCGTACAACGCGTACGCGGGCTCCCATTGACTCAATGGGTGCGAGGCGAACAAGGGCGCCCCCTACAGCGGGTACGCGGCGAAGCGACTCGCGCCATACACGCACAGGTAGGGGGGACCCATGAGTCCCCCCTGTGTGCGACTCGCGTGGCTACGCATACAGGGGGGTCCGACACGGACCCCCAAAGTGCGGCTCCGACTGCTTCTTCGAGCCGGACGGTGCGGGTCGGTGGGACTGCTCGCGGCGCGCATCGTACTTGCCCGGCCGGGGAACGTCTCCATTGCGCAGTCCGAGGCGCATCCGTGCGAGTCGGTCGGAGCGGTCGGGACCCGCGAACGCGTCGGTCGGCGAATTCGCACGCGCTCGCATCGTACTCGTTCGCCCGGACGCACGTACGAGTCGGTCGGGAAATAGGGCTCCGAATCGGATCCGGTTCAGCCGAATCCAATTCGGTGCCCTACCGGCCGAGATCGGAATCGACCCCTTAATGCGTGACATTTACTATTCCCACTCCAATTTAAGCCCATTTGGGGAAGGTGTTGGACTCTTAAGAGGTGATATTTACTAAAGAACGATGATGGATTCAACCCAGATCTGTGACGGGGTGAGTGTCTGAAAAGTTTTAGCACTCCGTCCATCATCTCCTTGTGTTTGCTTTGTTCGGCCTGGGTGGCAGGGTATTCCCAGACGTGGGTCCCTTGCTCACTTTGCCACTGGATTCAAGTTAGCCTGGCTGATGAGGGGTGTTACCCCGAAACCAGTCCCAAGATGCTTGTTTCCGGTCCAGGGAAGACCTGGCTTGGCAGTTCGGGCTGGAATATTCCCATGAGGGACAGGGTCAAGACTGATTTGCATATGATTGGGTCTGAACTGGGGTGGCGAAGTGAGCTAAAGAACGATGATGGATTTAACACAGATCTGTGATTGGGGGTGAGTGTCTGAAAAGTTTCAGCACTACGCCCATCATCTCCTTGTGTTTGCTTTGTTCACCCTAAGTTGGCAAGGTATGTCCAGACGTGGGTCCCTTGCTCACTTTGCCACTGGATTCAAGCTAGCCTTGCTGATGAGGGGTGTTACCCAGAAACCTGTCCCAGAATACATGTTTCTGGTTCAGGGAAGACCTGGCTTGGCAGTTTGGGCTGGACTTTTCCCATGACGGACAGGGTCAAGACTGATTTGCATATGGCTGGATCTGAACTGAGGTGGCAAAGTGAGCTAAAGAACGATGATGGATTCAACCCAGATCTGTGACCTTAAATGTGAGTCTCTGAAAAGTTTCAGCACTCCATCCATTATCTCTCTGTGTTTGATTTGTTTGCCCTAAGTTGGCAGGGTATACCCAGACGTGGGTCCCTTGCTCACTTTGCCACTGGATTCAAGCTAGCCTGGCTGGTGAGGGGTGTTACCCAGAAACTGGCCCCAGGATGCTTGTGCCGGTCCAGGGAAGACCTGGCTTGGCAGTTCGGGCTGGACTGTTCCCATGAGGGACAGGGTCAAGACTGATTTGCATATGGCTGGGTCTGATCTGGGGTGGCGAAGTGAGCTAAAGAACGATGATGGATTCAACCCAGATCTGTGACTGGGGGTGAGTGTCTAAAATGTTTCAGGACTCCGTCCATCATCTCCTTGTGTTTGCTTTTTTCGCCCTAAGTTGGCAGGGTATGCCCAGACGTGGGTCCCTTGCTCACTTTGCCACTGGATTCAAGCTAGCCTGGGTGATGAGGGGTGTTACCCCGAAACCGGCTCCAGGATGCTTGTTTCTGGTCCAGGTAAGACCTGGCATAGCAGTTCGGGCTGGACTATTCCCATGAGGGACAGGGTCAAGACTGATTTGCATATGGCTGGATCTGAACTGGGGTGGCGAAGTGAGCTAAAGAACGTTGATGGATTCAACCCTGATCTGTGACTGGGGGTGAGTGTCTGAAAAGTTTCAGCACTCCATCCATCATCTCCTTGTGTTTTCCTTGTTCATCCTAAGTTGGCAGGGCATGTCCAGACGTGGGTCCCTTGCTCACTTTGCCACTGGATTCAAGCTAGCCTGGCTTATGAGGGGTGTTACCCCGTAATCGGTCCCAGGATGCTTGTTTCCGGTCCAGGGAAGACCTGGCTTGGCAGTTCGGGCTGGGATATTCCGATGATGGACACGGTCAAGACTGATTTGCATATGGCTGGGTCTCAACTGGGGTGGCCAAGTGAACTAAAGATCGATGATGGATTCAACCCAGATCTGTAACTAGGGGTGAGTGTCTGAAAATGTCAGCACTCCGTCCCTCATCTCCTTGTGTTTGCTGTGATAGTTACTATGCCCGGTCCACTCTTAACCAATTTGGGGAAGTTGTAGGACACTAAAGGGGTGACATTTACTATTCCTATTCCAATCTATACAAATTTGGGGAAGGTGTTGGGCACTAAAGGGGTGACATTTACTAGTCGCACTCCAATCTAAACCAATTGGGGAACATGTTGGACACTAACAGGGTGACATTTTCTTTTCCCACTCGAATCTATACCAATTTGGGAAAGGTGATGTTCACTAAAGGGGTGACATGTACTATTCTCACTTCAATCTACACCTATTTGGGGAATGTGTTGGACACTACAGGGATGACAGTTAAAATTCACACTTAAATCCAAGCCAATTTGGAGAAGGTGATGGACACCAAAGGGGTGAAATTTACTATTTTTACTACAATCTAAAATATTTTATGCAAGGAGGTACACACTACAAAAATTATATACACAATACTTACACATAATTCTTAATCTATTAAATATACAAAAAAATTAGCTTGATAATATACACTAACCAAAACTGCAAATGTATGTATTCATAAGGAAACATTAACATATAAAAGAATATGTTTATCACTAATAATAATTGATATATTAAAAAAATATTAACTATCATTCCAAATCTTTAAACTATAAAATAAAAAATAAGATCGCATTCCAAAATAAACAATCATAAAATTTAAAAAACGTATAAAACCAATATTTAAAAAATATCAAAAAATATTTTTACAATGACGTCACACTTTTTAACATAAAAACGTTACAAATACTTTAATTTTGATAATTATTTTTAGACAAAGGTTTGTTTGAGAGTTTTCTCACCTGAGTTAGGAGGAAGTCCAGCTGTGTAGTTAATTTCGTTTTCCTCTTCCAGAAAACAGTCTTTTTTTACTCCCTAGGCCCTTGTTTGCTATTGCCTGTCTTTGATCCTAGATTCTGGAGAGTTCTCATTTGTTCCTTTAGTGTTTTCCCTGCTAGCAGTCAGTTTTCAGTATTTTTTTGCATGAGGTGGCATTGAAGAATGCTATTTAGCATTTTCTTAAGATGACCATTCTGTAGCTTTATTTATGTGTGTGTGGGCAACTTTGTCATTATAATACGACACAATGTAGACTAAGCACAGCCCTAAATATGCTTCTTCCTGCAACTCAGCACTGCTGGAGTTCAAGATGTAAAAACCTTGATACATCTGCCACACTATGGTTAACAATGCTCAGATGAATCATGCTGTAAAAGGTTTCTCTTTTCTAGGAAATTATGCATGCATAATAGAAGGTAATTGAGTTTACTTACCTTAGTTCAGTTTTACAGTAGAGGACAGCAAGAGAAATAAGTTGATTTACTGAGTGTCTGTTCCTCTAACTGTATTGCATAGTTCCGATTTTCACTGTTTTTTTTTATAACTGATTAGTGGGGAAGTGGATGATGTGGAACTGAAAGACATGTTTCGGTTAGTCATTATGTCATGCTACTGATAGAAAGAAATTGAAAAAGGAAGAGAAGTGGAAAGAGTCAGCAAAAGACTGCAAATACAAACTAAAATGAAAGAAAAACGTTTTTTTTTATGTGACGCGGAGCTGCGTAAGTATTTAAAAACATACAATGCGAAGCTAGCAAATGAATTGACTCACAGATCGAGCTCTACACAGTGGACACAGTTTTCTACTACTGTTTTTGATATAAAAAAGAAGACATTCGGAACCAGTAAAGGAAGAGGGCTGCATGTACTAAGCCTTGCTTAGCAATCAACATTTACTGCCAAGGACATGCAAAAAATGTCCATACTGAAGAGAATCCAAGGCACATCGGAACTGTAATGTAGATCTTAAGTTGGGAAAGCCATCCAAAGAATATGTGCACAATTTAGCTACTGCAGGAGTATGGGTCACCGTGTGTTCAATGAGTCCAAGTTTGTGCATCCATTATAAGAAGATGCAGTTAGGACTGAAATGCATACACAGTGTTGTCTGTCCTAGTCCGTGTGAGTAGAGAGCAGAGTATGTTTGCAATTGATGTGATTATGCCTATAATATAATGTTGATGGTGGCCACACCTAAATGATGAAGCTTGTGAAGGCGGACACTGTGGAGGCCAGCATATTTTGTAAAGGGGTTGATCCATCCTGACACACTATGACAATCAGAAGTTAAGATGCATATACTGAAAAACAACGCTAGCTTTGCGACAAAAAAAAATATTTTGTGACTAGTGGCAGTAGTATGACCTTAGAATTGTTTCTGTCTTATTTAGAGCTTGGCAGGTAACATAATGTCCTGCCAGGGTGGCAGATGTCCTCAACTCCACAACTCAAGTGGATAACTGCCCACCATATTTAGAAATCTCCTCTTTCTTGGCAAACATCTCTGTGTCTTCAGAGGAGCCATAGTGGCTTCTCTGATGGTACAGTACATTTGCTGAGCTGCTGCCATATCACCAAACCTTTTTGTTGTACAAAATCAAAACAACTAATGCCCTGACACTGTGAGTGACAGTAATTTCTCTTCTTTATCTTGTTCATGATCACAACACTTTTCCTAGTTTTACCAAGCAGGAAATGATACATCAGAATGTGCATCCTAGATAGGGCACATGGTCTAAATTACTTACACTGACGACTTAATTTCCATGAGGCCATAGGTCTAACATTTCTATTGCATGGGCCCACAGATTCTCTGCTGGAGGAAACATGATGGTTGCTATCAACATTTATTAGATATTGTTCAGATTGTAGAGTCAGACTTTGTCCTTGTTTTTTTTTGTCTCATCTCATATACACCGCAGTGGAGGGGCTCTATGTCAACCCTTAGATTACATTCCATCAGGGCATAGGGGAAGGACCTACCTCCCACCAGTCAACTCCATCAGGCCTACTCCTCCCTCACCTAAATAGTTTCTAATTGGTGACTTCATCCTCAGCTGCTGCTTAACTTCGTCTACCATTGCATTTAATCCAAGCCTTAAGTTTAAGGGTGGCCAAGTAGAGGGCAACTTCCTGGGGTTTCCTCCAGTGGATTCACCCCTGGCACAACTTTCAATCTCAAAAGACACCTTGCCAAAGAAACAAAGACAGACTGTGCTAGAAATGGGGTTTCTGGTTGGCTAAGGTGTGCACCCCAGCCTGGCAAAACCCACCACTCTAGTCAGGGTAAGTCAAATACACATGAATGATAACCTGTGCTCACCGTCTGGTAGCTTAGCACAGAACTGGCAGGCTTATCTACAGAGGCAATGTGTAAAGCATTTGTGCAACACATACATACAGTAACACAATGAATAAACCACAAAAAGACGCCACACAGGGTTGTAAAAATAGACCTCTATATTACAAACATATTAGGAACAAAACAATAAAAATACAAGGTATGCTTGTCAAGATATGTACGTTTAAAGGCAGTACTCCTTCTTCTGAAGAAAGCAAGATCAAATCAATTACAATTTGATAAGTACTTTTTGAGTTATGCAGTCTTAAAGTATCACATTAATGCTTAAAATAAACATCACCTTCAGAAGCGCCATTGCATCTTTTAGGTTTGTTATAGTAGGTTTAACAGACGACAAAGGAGCTGTCACCACACAGGAGCGCCAATGTAATCAGTAACCACGGTGCCCAAAATAAAGTGTGTCAGCAGGCCACCCTATCAGTTATATACAGGGGCCTGAAATAACACTTGATTTGAGCAAACAGTGTTCCACTGGTCCCTTGGGACCAGTGCAAACGATGTTTCCCAGCTGCCCGTTAGCACGCAGGTCAGTTGATGGGGTTTTGCAGGTCTTGTTTTAAAGTTAGAGTACCTTCCTTGACTCGCTGGGGGCCTGCATCATGGGGACTCGCTGGCGGAAAGGCAGGAAGGGGATGGACTGCTTGGGTCTGTCCAAGCAGTATTCACGATAGTCCGTTACACAACAAAGGGGAAGCCTGAAGCGGAAATTCTGCAATTGTGCCTGCTGCTGGCATGCAGCGTTGGCTCCACCCATGGGTGCTGCTGGAGCTAGTGTATCGGAGCTCCTGTAGTCACGGTGATTTGCTGGGGCCACACTCACAGGGCTTTCCTCAGCGATGTCGGCCGGAGTCTCCCTTGTTGCCCAGGCAATGCGTATAGCTGGAATGCGGACCATCCATTCAGAGCGCTCAGCTGTGCAGCGTAAGTTCAGCAACAGATAACTGCTGATCCATTGGAAATTCCTTGCCCTGTTGTTGCAAGAAGCGCCTGTCAGGCCCCGACAATGCCGGTCCTTGGTGAGGCACTTGACTTGGCAATGCAGTCAAAAAGCAGTCCTCATCAAAACGTGGGATCAGCCATGCATGATTTTGCCAAAGCCCCATGCCGTACTCCTCAGTTGCTGAGTCTCATGGCAGGGGCAAAAAGTGGGAATCTTTAATGCCATTGAGATTCCCAAAGAACAGGGTGCAAGCCAAAAAGCCCTTGGATCACACTTGGGAGCACAAAAGTAGGTAGCAAGCAGCAGGCCAGTTCATCCAGATAAGTTGCAAGGTGGCAGTCCCTCCTGCAGCCCAGCATCCAGCAGGTAGCAGGCCAACACAACAAAGCAGTTAACAGGAATGGCGGTTTCTCCTGGCAGCACAGTAGTCCTCCTGGCAATGTGCAGATGTAGAGCCAGCAGCGTCTGGTTACAAGTCCCACGCAGTGTCTAAAAACATGGGGTCACAGGAAGACTATCACTATGCACATGAATGCAAACATATCCCCTGTCACACCCAGCCCTTCCTGTGTTGTGGCTGGCTGGAGAGAATGCACAAAGTGCAGCTGTCACCCAGCCCAGATGTGTATTGGAGACAGGCTGAAAAGCCCTAACAGTTATAAGCACAGAGAAATGCACACTTTCTAAAAGTGGCATTTCTAAAATAGTAATTTTACTTGCATTTATATAGAGCTTACTAGCCCTCACGAGGCGTTGAAGCACTTTTTGGGCAAGTAGCACACTACTCCAGAATCCAAAAGGGATTAGTCATGAATTAGGATAGGGAGATATGAAATTAATTTGAGCGGTGGACATGTGAGTTTGTTATTTGGATTGAAAGAGGATAGTGGAGGGATAGAAGAGGCAAGGGTATGCATTTATATAGCTCTTGCTACTCTTGATGAGGTGTCTAAGCACTTTTCTGCGGGTAGCACGCTACCCTGGAATCCAAACAGGATTAGTGGAGAAATAGTATAGGGAAATATGAAATTAATTTGAGCGGTGGACATGTTAGTGTGTTACTTGGATTAAAAAGGATATTGGAGGGATAGAAGAGGGAAGGGTCTAGAAAGTGTTTTTGGAGCTTATAACTGTAGGAGGAGGTTTGGGATGAGTAAAGGTGAGGTGGAGGGGGACGAGTCAGAGGGAAGGGTTTTTGAAAGGCTTGTTTGGGAGATCTGAATAGTAAAAAAGGTATGAGATGATGCAAGGAGGGGTAAAGGCGGGAATAGTCTAGAAAGGGTTATTTTGGGGATCATAGTAATAGAATGGGGTTTAGGATGAGTCAGAGAGTGGAGGTAGAGGATATATTGAGAGAGGTTTATGGAGATAAATAGGGTAGTGCATTGGAGAGAGTAGTAGAATTAGGTTTAAATGAGTCAGAGAGTGGAGATAGAGGATATAGTGAGAGAGGTATAGAGTCAGATATTGGGCAGTGCATTGGATATGCTAAATTAGAGGTAAAGTAATAAATAAAAATATGCATCAGTACATGGAAGGTGTATATGTAGAAGGAAGGTAATATAGGTAGATTGAAGTTGTATTTAATAATCTTGGACTTTCAAGTGCTGCTGTACTTTATGTCAATTTATTTGTTTTTATATTTATTTTTTGTAATTCAATAATGAAGTAATTGTAGATAAATAATTATGATAAAAGATTTACCTATTTATGCAGTTGCCTATATACATGTTAAACATAGAATAATATAACCATAAGAAAAATGTACATTTGTTGAGCAGAACTAATGAATATCTATATATGTATAAACATATTTATTATACATGATTATATAAAGCAATACACATATGTAGGTACACATCTATAGCACAAATAAGGGATATGCTGAATACTTATGTTTGAGTATGGTGGTTATGTGGGGAAGAGCCAACTCTTGACTAGTCTTCTGAAGATAAGGTAGTTATCCATGGATCTTATGTTTGGGGGTAAAGAGTAATATGAAAATCCAACTTCACCAGCAAGTAGGATTTATCACTTCCGTTTTAAACATACCAAACATGGCAACGCCACTCCTTTCTGATCAGTAATTACCACTTAAAAGTAGATAAGGGAATTCCCAATGCTAGCATATGAGAGAAGGAGGCCTAACAGCAGCAAACAACAAAATAGGCTGTTTGTCACTACAGGGACATTCCAAACATAAAGGTACATGTCTTACCTTTTACTTTACTTACACAGCCCTGTCCAAAGGGCTGACTAGGACATACCTTAGGGGTGACCAATGTGTAATAAAAGGGGAGTTTAAGGCTTGATAAGTAGTTTTAAATGTCAAGTTGAATTGGCAGTAAATCGTGCACAGAGGCCGTGCAGTGGCAGGACTGAGTCAGGTTTGAAAGGATACTTATGTGGGTGACACAATCAGTGCTTCAGGCCCCCTAGTAGCATTGATTTCACAGGCCCTGGATATATGGTATATCACTTTACAAGGGAGTTATAAGTAAATCAAATATGCAAAATAGGTGTAAACCAATCATTCCAGGTTTAGAGGAGAGAGCAAATACACGTTAGCACTGATTAGCAGTGGGAAAGTGCCCAGAGTCTTAAAGCCAAAAAGAAGAAAGTCAGAGAAATAGGCGGAGAAAGTCAAACATTTAGGGGGAGAACCCTGCAGAAAGGGCCAGGTCCAACAGAGTGGTACGTGCCCTCTCTATTAAAGAAAGTAACATCATTCCTCACAGAAAGCCACTACAGAACTGCTGTTCATGCCCTCATATTCTAATGTATAGCTAGTCATAAAGCAATGTTCTGTAGCCTTCCAGGGTCCCTACTGCACCGCCCAAATGACATGCTGCAACATGTCTTATCCTGGGCTTGAATAAATATGATCACATCACCCCCATACCTAAGGAACTCCACTTACTTCATTTGCTGGCTCTCGTACCATCTTCAAATCCAACTGTGTCACATTCAAAGACAGTAGGACCAGCATCATTCGTATCTGGCTGACAAGCTTATCATCTTCAGTGGCTCCCAACACAACCACCATCACAACGTCATCAGTCTGGAGACAAAGAAGTGCAAAAAAGTAGAAAAAGAAAACAGGTCTTCTCCAGCTATGCATCCAAAATCTGTACTCCTCAGGACGTCCATACCTTGTTTCAAATCAAGAAAGAGCTGAAGGTGCACCTCTTTAAAGTACACTGCATAATAATGCAGTAACAGTCCACTTCTGCTCCCAGACTCCAGTCTGTCTCCAAACACTTTTTGACTGTACCATTGCCTTTGACAGTGTGCTGCACACCACAGCTTTCTGGCTAGGTTCTTTCTATACAAACATCATATACATACCTACAAATTTAGCTATCCTGATGCAGGGGTTTGGGTGATAAGCTCCAAGTTTGTAGTCAGAATAAAGTTGAAAGAGGACAATGTCATTACATGACATTCTAATGGGCTCCAATCATGAGGTGAAATTATATGGCTGACTCTATGCCTTGAGAACAGCCAAGGAACGTTAGATAGATATTTAGGTCAAATGTGAAGGTGCCAGTCATCTGTGAGCATGAGCAAGGCGTCTGCTGAGGAAGAATCAGGGCTTTGCAACTTTCATAAATTCCAGGTGAGCAGGTGATCATAGATAATATCCTTATAAGGAGTGAGCTGTAGAATGTATTTACTTGGATTAGAAATAAAGTACTACAATTATGCATTTTCCAAAAGAGAAAGGTGGTCCATTAGGGGACCATCTGAAACTGAACATCTTTTTTTATCACTGAGTGTTCAATGCATTTTTACCAGGTCTCTGAGAATACATCCTTGTATTCACTGCAAGACATATTGTGACTATGTTTATGTGATACTCTTTTTAAAAGTTTAATGTATAATTCAGAATAGTTTGGCATTATATGGGTTTAAATATAGAAGGAAATGGGAATTATACGTCAAAGTTGTTCCGAACAAGGGCCACCAACATATGTTTTGCCCAGGGTCCCCACAACCCTCATGATGGCAAACGGAGAGAGACAAAGAATAAGGGAGAGGAATGAGAGAATGAGAGTGTGGCATAGATAGAGAAAAAGAAAGAGTGGGAGAAATTGAACGAGAGAGCGAAAGAGTGGGAATGACACAGAGGACCTCATTTTGAGTTAGGAGTACTGATTTTGCTTCATCAGGGGGATTAGTGACATTCGCCATCACCCTGATGGTGTAACTGCACTCTGAATTTAGAGATGTCTGCCAGCCCAGCAGATATCGCTGACCATTGGCAGGAACCGCCATCACAGTGCTTCATGTCAGTGTATTGAAAGTGGGTCACACGGGTCCGTCAACATGATGGTGCCATTCGGCACACTTTCAATAAGGTTTTTTGTATATCCCAAAATAAAATCGGCAAACAGATTTCTTTTTTTAAATAAAAATCATAATGACCCCTCACCATGGAAGTTACCTCCCTTGGTGCTGGGCCATTTAAACTTTGTTTACTTCCACTTACCTCCACATTTTTGATGGTGATATATTCAAGTAAAAACTCTCCATTTGACTGCCCACTCTAAATCAGGAGGGTGGTGAAGGGGCCAAACTGCAGATGGCCCATACTCCATCAGGCCATCTGAAGAGTATGTCGCTGACATGCTGATGGTCCACCCGACTTAAAATGAGGTGGACAGATCTTCAGTTTGGCAAAGAGGGTACTGTGTCACCATTGCAACGGATTACCCTCTCTGCCATTGAAGACGGAGTACCCTCTCCCCAAACTCTAAATCAAGCATACAGACACAGAGAGAGATATGGAGAGCACTAGAGAAGGGAGGAGGCAGAGGGAGAAAGGAAAGTCAGGGATAAAGAGGAGTAAGCACAAGGGCAAAACATGGCTAATGATTAGTTGCAATGGGAGAGAGTGGACAGGGAGAGAAGGATATTGTGAGATAAAGAGGTAAGCAACAGGAAAGGAATACAAGGAACAAATAGACAGAATGAGAAAGAGAACGGAAAGAATTGGCGGGCATGAGTGTGTGTGTGTGCAGAGGAAGGTGAAGGAGAGAGAGAACAAAAACAGAAGAGGTTAAAGAGAGAGGTTGCAGGGGGCAACATGAGCAAGTGAAAGATAGATTGTGTGTCTAGGACAGAGAGAAATAGAAAAAGAAATAAGGCGAGAGAGGGAGAAAGAGAGAGAGAGAGAGAGAATCCAACGTCTGATGTGCTTTTCTATGTAAACATTATAACATATGGAATATTGCTCTATTCCGGATTACAAGAACGAGTAATCAAAATATATATTTGCGGTGCTAAAGCCAGTCAATTTACTGAAAAAGAGCAGGCATGATTTATGTGCTCTTCAGAAATGGTTTCCATTCACAAAAGATAACGATGTTTGGAAATATTTGTCTGCAACCCTTACTTTTAATTACATATGATTGTGTAAATTAGCATTTGCATATAGGAGGTTGAACTTCAATTATTTGTGTAGACCTATCCCTTATGAATGCACTTCGAAAATCTAAAATGAATCGTTCGTACCGGAGGCCAGTGATATAGATATTGTTTATACCACTGGGACTCTGTCCTGTCTTTGAAAATGAAAGAGCTGGAAACCAGCTATTAGGTTATGAACAAATTTGTTTTGGTTAAGGATCATTAAGAAACAGTGAACTGGATGTCTCCCCTGGGCTGTCATTAATTGGTGACTAAAACTATCGGACCAATTGGAATTTGTCAACTGCTTGCTTCATAAGAAAACTGCTTTTCTGACCCCTGCTAGTGCAGCAGATGTAAAAACAAATGTCTCTTTCGGGATAAAAACAAAACCTGTGCCTTCATAAAAACACGTTGCTTAACATGTGTTTGACTCGACACGAAAATGGAAATATTTATGCTTGTTTGTGGAACATATCACATGCCATGCGTATGCCCTTGTTTATGCACATTCGTATTATACAAAACGTACTAAAGAAAAGCTCGTGCACGTGAATTTTCATGTGACAAGGTAGATTTCAAAGAGTGTTTGCTCTAGGGAATATGAAAAACAGTACGGTCAACAAAATTAATCTCATCAGACTACATCCGCCCACTTCATGCCCTAAACAACTACCTCAGTGCCCTTCAAATTCCCCAGATCCGAAATAATTGTGTCGGAGGAGTTGAGGAGCCTCTACTTTGCCTCTATTGAGAATACATGTAAAATTACACATATGGTGGACTTTTGCATTAATATTCAGGTGCAATTATATAGGCGTTCACAGTCTACAGTTTCTATTAGATTTTTGGGATTTCTTCTTTCAATCTCCCGGTTTTCATAAAATTAACATTTTAAAGTCCGCTTGTCATAGCTTGCAGCGTAGAATGACGTAGTTCAGAGGTGCGACAAAAGCATGCCAGATGATTTTGGAAGTCTACTGAATGTATTGACAGGAACTCCATGGGAGCAAGGGTGGCACTTGTGCTCTACAAAATGTTTGTCTGACTCGAGAGCTAATCTGCTTCATTTATCCATGAACAGTGGTGTCCAACATTTGCCCATAAGTGCAGTATCCATGCCAGATTTTCAGAATGTCAACAGATAAGAAAGTCCATGCAATGAATCAAATGGGAATCATGAACTCGCTCATTTGATATTCTGAAACTCTTGCATGGATTCGGCCATTTTAGCTCCAATAGATTGTTTTTCAGTTTTTACATCAGCAGACAGATATTACTGCCTTCATCAATGAAAAGGAAAACACAATCAATACCCCCCACCTACTAAGCCATCCTTGTGCCCTCTCATTGGCAGCTCAGGCTAATAACACTGTCTCTTTTCGATCTGTCTTGAGTAAGTTTGTCGGCAGAAGGTAATAATGCATAGTACCTCCCTTTGTTCCTGTACTAGCACACTTTGGACACAATTCTAATTCAGAGTTCTGTATGATGATTAGCATCCACAATTTCTTGGACAATGTACTACTCTAAATTCTCTAGGCAGTTAAGAAATTAGTATGTATCACTGTTTTCAAAAATCATGCTCCGTCCCCCAATTTTTAGAAGGTTTTTATCCCCAAAAGCCACCTTAATGTCTGTCGCCAGGCCTCCCCTGAGTCTAGGAACATCAACAATTATTTTTCCAAAATCACCTGTTTCGCTGCAATTAACATGTGGGATATCATCTTTTGTTTTTTGGGAGAATGAACACACCCTAGTAAGATTGCCTTAGGACACCTCGACAAGTGTGAGCAAGTGGTTTCCCTTACTGCGCAGGAGGACCAGAGAATGTGGGTAAAGGTACCCTGCAACTTCCATTGAGAAAGTTGTTTGAAGTAGTGTAGATGCATCCCTGTGGAGCAAAGAGCAAATTGAAGCAATGTTATTGGCCTTCTCCATCATTTGCTGACCCTAGTCCCTAGTCCCTAGACCCTAGTCCCAGTCCTGTATACCCAACTCTCTCCCCCATGCATTCTGAAATGAACGATTTTCGCCCTATATATTGAGGATAACATAGATCCGAGACAGTGTGTATCCCCCAACAAAGAGGCTTACCCATGACTTCTCAAAATGTACACCTCCTCTTGGTGTCCACCATACCTAACAGGTTCTGTGCCCAATGTTGCAGTTGTGGGTATGTAAACACCTCTCGTCACCTAGACGGAAGTTATCCTTTACTTGCTCGAAGGTTCAAATGTTTTATCTTGCTTCTCCTGGAAGATATCTCTGAAGGGTTGTATGACAGAATATAGAGAACAACAATACTGCAATACCAGAAGATTGTGTCAAAAATATAACCTACCAAAAAACATCGAGTTTACAAACTATGGGGCTCATTATGATGCCAGGCGGAATCACTTCCGCCCGACACCGACTCGGTCATGGGACCGACCGACACCCGGTCGGCGGTCCCGACCGACTGACTTCAATGCGACCGACCACAGTTCGGTCACATTGTCCCTTTCCTTAATGGGAGCTCATGTTACGGCCGTAAACTAGCCATAACACAAGCTCCCATTGAGGAAAAGGAGGTGTAGTTCATCCCTGCAGCCCGTGGCAGGCACCTCAAGGTGCCTGCCACAAGGTGCAGGGATCAACAGGTGGGCACCATGGGTGCCACCTTGGCCTCCAACCGGAGGCCGTACACCAAAGTGGGCCCTGCTGGGGGTCACCAAACACGCTTTCTGACATGGTTTCCATGTCGGACAGACCGGCATGTAAACCATGTCAGACACCGTGATCGTAATCTCAAGGTGGAAAGACCTGAACTTGAGATTACTTGCTGGCTTCCGACTGGCGGATGTGCTCTCCGAGCCCGTTGGAAGCCAGCTGGAATGACCGGTAGGTTTACTTTCCGGCCGCCTCCAACATAATGAGGCAGTCGGAATGTAAACCGACCAGCTCATTATGATGTGGCCCTAAAGGCTCCGACCACAGTTCGGAGCCTTTGTGGGCCGTATGGTAATCGGCCCATAAGTATGTGAACTACCAAAATATTGAGTCAAAACAATTGTGGAATAGAATATTGACAAACATAAGGTCAGGTACACCAAAAAATTTATATTTTTGCCAATATATATAATTTATTTTAAATATTTAAATTCTAAATGATATTATAATTAAAAATTGTTTTATAAGTCATAAAATTAAATAAGTATACATATATACATATATAGGTAGTTATATTTAAGGCCTTGATTCTATTCAAAAAGTGTTTTTTCTTTTGCCAATATCTTTGGTGCCATTTGACAAATCTTCGTGAAATTTTCAAAACTAATGGCCCACTCACTTCAGCTGCTCTGTTGAAAGTTTCGGGGTAATTTGTCAAGCGGGGCCGAGAAAAAGGGGGGTCCCAAAACGCTTTTTCTCCATGTTAATTTCTATAGGAAACTGTTGATGCAGCTACAGCCTGAACTGCTGAACGGAATTACACCAAATTTGGCAGATAGGTAGCTCTTGGTTCAGAGTGCACTCTTTTTGTTAAATGGTGTAAATCTGTTCAGTAGTTCTGGAGAAATTTAAAGATTTCTCAGATATACAACTGTGGCCGCAGTGGATCTGCGAACCCTCCCGATCTCGAGCCTGCGCTCTGATTGGTTGCCACTAGTTCCAACCAGGTTTTTATTCCATATTCTTTTGCAAATAAGTTCAAACAACAGCCGACACGTGTTTCGTAGTACTTGACAACTTTTTCAAGGCTCTGAATGGAATGTGGAATAAAAACGAATGGAATCATCGGTTGTTTATATTCACCTTAGTTTTTTGGGAGGTCTACTTTACTGAAACGGAACCGCTTGAGTGACGGACCTTTGACTTTTCATTGTGGTAGTGCGCTGGACATTTTTTTGATACAGCCATTGACATATCCACTGATACAGCTATACAGGCGCTCACACACTGAGTGAGTCACCCATAGAACTACTCACATTCCTAGACACTCACCCTTACAATCATAGAGCCACTTACTCATCCAAACAGTTACACACCCACCCACCCACTTACTTACTCATACAAATAGTAACACAAACTCACTCAGCTATACAGTCACTGACAGAAGCATGCACACATCTATATAGCCACTCTAACATTCACTCACTTATGCATACAGTCACTCATATACCCCGTCACTCACATATACTGCCTTTCACATACTCAGTTACTCACCCATAATGACACAGGCATTCAATCACCGACACAGCCATACAGACACTCACTTACCCATAGGTTTCACACACGCAACAGTACCCCATACAGCCACTGACTCACTGATCTATACAGGCAGTCACAAACCTCCTCACCCACAAACACAGACACCCAGACAACCATAGACATAGTCAGACAACCAACCAATCACCCATATAGCCATTCTTGTACACAATACCACACTCATACAACCACTTAGACATTAACTGACAGACAGATACACACATTCACACAACCAGTCACTCACCCATACATTCACTGAGACACCTAATCACTCACTTATACAGTCAGTCACGCACCCACTGAGTCATCCATACAGTCACTCATACACCCACTGATTCACCAATTCACCTTGGTATATATATTTAACACATAAACTTTTAAAAAACACTCACAGTCACTGGATGATGTCATCACTGATGTAATAAGTGATGTCATTTGAGATGTCATCAGTGATGTCACTGACCGGATCACTGACTGAATATCGACAGTCAGAATATCGAGGTACAAAAATATCGAAGTCAAGAATATCGAAGTCCAATCTACATATTGGTAAGTACAAAAATATCAAGAAAAACAATATCGTTAAAAATATCGTTGTTAAAAATATCGTTTTTTTATGTTTAAAAAATAATGTAAAATAAAGTACATAATACATATAATTAAAAGAAACATAGTTAAAATTATTTTAAAATGTTTAAAATTATAACCAATACATATAATGTAAAAATAAATTAAACATATATATACAAAATATAATATATATATACTTACTTAATAATATTTATAAATAATTATTTTAATAACTTATAAATTGTTAAAAAACATATTAAAAAGTATAAATACATATATATACACAAACACCAATAATACAAATAAAAATATATAAAATATATATAACAAATTAAAAAATTAGAATATTTTTAATCGTTTTAAAATACATTATACACTACATTAACTAAAACAGTAGAGAAAATATTGGATAGCGGAGAGGGTAAAATTACTATTCCTACTCCAGAGAGTGCAACAGTAGGGAAAGTGTTGGAAAGCGTAGGGGTAAAAATTACTATTCCCACTCCATTGAGTGCAACAGTAGGGAAAGTGTTGGATAGCGTAGGGGTAAAAATTACTATTCCCACTCCAGTGAGTGCAACAGGAGGGAAATTGTTGGATAGCGAAGGGGTAAAAATTACTATTCCCACTCCAGTGAGTGCAACAGTAGTAAAAGTGTTGGATAGCGTAGGGGTAAAAATTACTATTACCACTCCAGTGAGTGCAACAGTAGGGAAAGTGTTGGATAGCGTAGGGGTAAAAATTACTATTCCCACTCCAGTAGGTGCAACAGTAGGGAAAGTGTTGGATAGCGTAGGGGTAAAAATTAATATTCCCACTCCAGAGAGTGCAACAGTAGGGAAAGTGTTGGATAGCGTAGGGGTAAAAATTACTGTTCCCACTCCAGAGAGTGCAACAGTAGGGAAAGTGTTGGATAGCGAAGGGGTAAACATTACTATTCCCACTCCAGAGATTGCAACAGTAGGGAAAGTGTTGGATAGCGAAGGGGTAAACATTACTATTCCCACTCCAGTGAGTGCAACAGTAGGGAAAGTGTTGGACAGCGTAGGGGTAAGAATTACTATTCCCACTCCAGAGAGTGCAACAGTAGGGAAAGTGTTGGATAGCGAAGGGGTAAAAATTACTGTTCCCACTCCAGAGAGTGCAACAGTAGGGAAAGTGTTGGATAGCGTAGGGGTAAAAATTACTATTCCCACTCCAGAGAGTGCAACAGTAGGGAAAGTGTTGGATAGCGTAGGGGTAAAAATTACTATTCCCACTCCAGAGAGTGCAACAGTAGGGAAAGTGTTAGATAGCGTAGGGGTAAAAATTACTATTCCCACTCCAGAGAGTGTAACTGTAAGGAAAGTGTTGGATAGCAGAGGGTTAAAATTAACATACTTATCAATTAAATAATTTTTTTAATTAAATAACCAATTCATAATTAATTAATAATAAATTATGTATAAATAATAACAAAAAATAATAATAATTACTTCATTATAATTAAATTACTTCCCACTCTATTCTCCTATAAACCCACAACCCGCTCCTAAAAAAAATAACACAATTAATATAATTATCAATTCATAAAAATTAATTACCAATTAATAATTAATTAACAATATATTAATTATCAATATCAATAAATAAAAATTAATAATTACTTTATTAAAATTAAATTACTTCCTACCCTATTCCCCTATAAACCCACAACCCGCTCCTAAACAAATTAACACAATTAATATAATTAGCAATTAATAAAAATTAATTACCAATTAATAATTAATTAATAATAAATTAATTATCACTATCAATAAATAACAATTAATAATTACTTTATTATAATTAAATTACTTCCCACCCTATTCCCCTATAAACCCACAACCCACTACGGACTAAAAACACAAAATTTTATTAAAAATAATTGATATTTTCTAAAAATTATTATTAAATTTACTATAATTAAATTACTTCCCACCCTATTCCCCTATAAACCCACAACCCGCTACAGAACTAAAACCCAAAATGTACTTTTAAAAACATTAATAACTTCTAAAAATTTAATACATATATTAAAAAAAAATACAATACTTAACAAAAAATATAGAACACATACATTTAAAATACATACTAAAATACATAACACTAATATAAACATCGATATTATTAACAACTATATTTTGACAAATGATATTACTTACTTCGATATTAACAAAAACGATATTTCTTACCTTCATTTCGATATTCTGGTCACCGATATGCTTGATGTCGATATTCAGTCCGTTCGATATTTCCAACTCAATATTTTTGTACTCCGAAATAAAAAACTCGATATTATGTCTGTACACCGTCACTGACCATGTTATGAGTGATGTAATATGTGAGGTCATAAGCTGTGCATTGCGGGGACGTGAGTTATAGTTAGCTCAGCTAACTATAGCAGCTGAATTTCTCTGTTTTTTTACGAGTGAAATGTCAGACTAACTATAATGTCCCTCTAACCTTTGTTTTTTTTCTGTGAATATATATATATATATATATATAAAACATTGATTACCGAGCACAAACGCAAATTAGTTTGTCAACCAACCTTGTTGTCAGTTGGTTTTAATAAACACAGCACCATGCAGTAAATACAATAGAATAAGCAACCATCTAAGTACAAATAGCAAAAACACGAATAATCTTGGTTATGTTGACGCGAAGTATGTAGCGTAGATGCAGACAGTCGACACGTGTTTCGTCGTGTAGACGACTTTTTCAAGGCTGGTGACAGAAATATTGAATCCAACACTAAGGGGCCGATTCCGATTCGGGCCGGAAATCTCTCCGACCGAGCCGGACTCGGAGAGATTTCCGACCGAATCGGACTCTAGCACTCCGACCGAACGAGTACGATGCGCACGTATGCTATCGGACTCGATTCGGTCGGACTCCCATTGAAGTCAATGGGAGCCAGTCGTACGACGCGTACACGGGCTCCCATTGACTCAATGGGCACGACGCAAACAAGGGCGCCCCCTACAGCGTGTTCACGTCGATGCGGGTCGCACCGTACATGCACGTGTAGGGGGGACCCATGGCTCCCCCCTGTGTGCGACTCGCGTGCCTACGCTTCCAGGGGGGTACGACACGGACCCCCAAAGTGCGGCTCCGACAGCTCCTTGGAGCCGGACTGCGCGAGTCAGTCGGAGAGGTCGCGATGCGCATCGTACTTACCCGGCCGGGGAACGTCTCCATAGCGCGGTGCGAGTCGTCCCCGTGCGAGTCGGTCGGAGCGGTCGGGTCCTGCGAACGAGTCAGTTGGAGATTTCGCGAGCGCACGCATCGTACTCGCTCGCCCGGACGCACGTACGAATCGGTTGGGAAATAGGGCTCCGAATCGGATCCGGTAAAGCCGAATCCGATTCGGAGCCCTACCGGCCGAGATCGGAATCGGCCCCTAAATATTACATAATAGATGTTAGTTGCGTAATGTTACGTCTTCACATTGCTTAACAAAAAGAAAAAGAACGTAGTGTTGTACAATGCCAGCTCCAAAACAGATGAACACTGTCAAAAAAGAGAGGCCAAGATATATCACAAAGTGCAAATGGGAATAGTACCAGCTCCGAACCAACAAAGATTCTAGAGAACTCTAGAAGACACCCGTGACTGATTTAGAAAAAAGGAAACAAAAAGAAGAAAAGGAGAAGGAAAGGGTACCCGTGAGGATCGTGATTTAAAAAAATTAAAAATTAGAAAATGTGCAAAACATGAGTATTGAAAAAACGTATACCTTAACAGTAAATTGGTAGTGATGGTAGGTAAGCTCATTGAATCCCTTAGTTATTCGGGATAAACAACAGCAATGGCGGTAGTCCAAACTTCTAGTTTTTGTTTGCAAACAAGGCTGTCAGTATAAAATTGAACTGTGTTAGTAAAAAAGATAGTAACTTACTACGAGATCAATTGCAAGTCCTTAGACAATTCGACGGCAAGATGTAAGCTAAAAATTTAAAAAAGTTTATTCCACTGCTACTCCATATGTGAGTAGCAAAATACTTGTAATATAATTTATTCAAAAGCGAGATAACATCCAAATGCAAAATATTCAAAACTTGTCAAATACGGACGTGTCCCAGCATGCTTCCATTCCTTATATTATAAATAACACCCATACATATAGGGTATTGTATACATATAGCCTTGTAGTACGCATGTCGCATACCTTCAGAGCACTTTCAAAAGGTGTGCAGTGCTACGTAGACGGCGCGTTATGAGTAATGCTATAGTTCGGTGGATCCAGTTTTCAAAAAGGCACAAATACAAGTAATCTAAAATAAAAAAGATATAAAGATGAGAGCAGACTTTTTGCATGTAGGGAAAAAAATGGGGGGGACGAGTCAACACTATACACTCTATAGTGAGCACAACAAGGGAAAACATATTTGTGTAATCCAACCTCAGTATTGACTTGGAAAGATAAGGGCGATTACAAGGCCCTATTTGTGCTTTACAAACGGCGATCATACCTTGTGAAAAGTAGAAAGCCAAACCGTTCGTTATGATAAGTCGAGCCTCAGAGCATCGTTTATGCAACTAATGGTACAGCATCAGTAGTTGCCGCTGTACAAGACCTATAAAAGTCAAAAAACACAAAAAACAGGTCAGGTTATCTCCAATCCGATAGGTTAGTCCAGCCAATTAAATTCCAAACTAATGGCTCCCACAACTCATTTAATTGTCCGAGTTATAGGGACCGGTAAATAAATCTTAAGAGAAAACTATTATCGTCACTTGCATAACATGCCTCGTGAGTTACAGGCACTCATATTTAGAAATGTAACCAGCTATATCCAGTAAAATAAAGGTTGGCGATAATAGTCGCAAATGGGTCGAGATAGTGCCCAAAGTTGGTTAAAATTAGATAGAGTCATGAAAACCCGTCCCAGTCTAGACTTGTCATGTGTATGCCATATCCAACCTATGCTATATGTGTTTATCTATCCTACAATCTACATCGTTAGGCTGTGTGCAATAGTCATGCACAGCAATGAACTGAAGCAAACGTGACCTTACCGGGCATGTAGCAACGCGTCCCACCACGTGTGGAAAAGTCCTCCAGTTACCAGTCCTACACGCCGAAATAAATGGTCCCAGCGGCATTGCTCATTCCAATCGAGCGAGTAATGGAAATAGAAAGCGGACATCATGCAAGATGCTTTTAGATACTAAGGGGGTCATTAGGATGGCGGGCGGATCGCCACCGCCGGCTCGGCGGTGGCGATCCACCCGTCATCCCAACTAGATTTACCCCCCACCATATTATTATGGCGGGGGGTATCGCGGCGGACGCAAAGTGCGTCTGCGGCTTTTCCGCCGGTCGCCAATCGTTCCGATTGCCAGCCGGGCAGAGCTGGGGCATAATATGGTGGCGGTGCCTTGTTTCTATTCAAAAAGCGTTTTTTCTTTTGCCAATATCTTTGGTGCCATTTGACGAATCTTCGTGAAATTTTAAAAAACTAATGGCCCACTCACTTCAGCTGCTCTGTTGAAAGTTTCGGGGTAATTTGTCAAGCGGGGCCGAGAAAAAGGGGGGTCCCAAAACGCTTTTTCTCCATGTTAATTTCTAAAGGAAACTGTTGATGCAGCTACAGCCTGAACTGCTGAACGGAATTACACCAAATTTGGCAGATAGGTAGCTCTTGGTTCAGAGTGCACTCTTTTTGTTAAATGGTGTAAATCTGTTCAGTAGTTCTGGAGAAATTTAAAGATTTCTCAGATATACAACTGTGGCCGCGGTGGATCCGCGAACCCTCCCGATCTCGAGCCTGCGCTCTGATTGGTTGCCACCAGTTCCAACCAGGTTTTTATTCCATATTCTTTTGCAAATAAGTTCAAACAACAGCCTACACGTGTTTCGTAGTACTTGACAACTTTTTCAAGGCTCTGAATGGAATGTGGAATAAAAACGAATGGAATCATTGGTTGTTTATATTCACCTTACTTTTTTGGGAGGTCTACCTTACTGAAACGGAACCGCTTGAGTGACAGACCTTTGACTTTTCATTGTGGTAGTGCTCTGGACATTTTTCTGATACAGCCATTGACATATCCACTCATACAGCTATACAGGTGCTCACACACTGAGTGAGTCACCCATAGAACTACTCACATACCTAGACACTCACCCTTACAATCATACAGCCACTTACTCATCCAAACAGTTACACACCCACCCACCCACTTACTTACTCATACAAAAAGTAACACAAACTCACTCAGCTATACAGTCACTGACAGAAGCATGCACACATCTAAATAGCCACTCTAACATTCACTCACTTATGCATACTGTCACTCATATACCCCGTCACTCACATATTCTGCCTTTCACATACTCAGTTACTCACCCATACTGACACAGGCATTTAATCACTGACACAGCCATACAGACACTCACTTACCCATAGGTTTTACACACGCAACAGTACCCCATACAGCCACTGACTCACCCACTCACTGATCCATACAGGCAGTCACAAACCTCCTCACCCACAAACACAGACACCCAGACAACCATAGACGTAGTCAGACAACCAACCAATCACCCATATAGCCATTCTCGTACGCAATACCACACTCATACACCCACTTAGACATTAACTGACAGACAGATACACACATTCACACAACCAGTCACTCACCCATACATTCACTGAGACACCTAATCACTCACTTATACAGTCAGTCAAGCACCCACTGAGTCATCCATACAGTCACTCATACACCCACTGATTCACCAATTCACCTTGGTATATATATTTAACACATAAACTTTTAAAAAACACTCACAGTCACTGGATGATGTCATCACTGATGTAATCAGTGATGTCATTTGAGATGTCATCAGTGATGTCACTGACCGGATCACTGACAGAATATCGACTGTCAGAATATCGAGGTACAAACATATCAACACAAAAATATCGAAGTCAAGAATATCGAAGTCCTATCTACATAATGGTAAGTACAAAAATATCCCCAAAAAAATATCGTCAAAAATATCGTTGTTAAAAATATCGGTTTTTTTAATGTTTAAAAAATAATGTAAAATAAAGTAAATAATACATATAATTAAAAGAAACATGGTTAAAATTATTTTAAAATGTTTAAAATTATAACCAATACATGTAATGTAAAAATAAATTAAACATATATATATATAAAATATAATATATATACTTACTTAATAATATTTATAAATAATTATTTTAATAACTTATAAATTGTTAAAAAACATATTAAAAAGTATAAATACATATATATACACAAACACCAATAATATAAATAAAAATATAAAAAAGATATATAACAAATTAAAAAATGTGAATAGTTTTAATCTTTTTAAAATACATTATACACTACATTAACTAAAACAGTAGAGAAAATATTAGGTAGCGGAGAGGGTAAAATTACTATTCCTACTCCAGAGAGTGCAACAGTAGGGAAAGTGTTGGATAGCGTAGGGGTAAAAATTACTATTCCCACTCCATTGAGTGCAACAGTAGGGAAAGTGTTGGATAGCGTAGGGGTAAAAATTACTATTCCCACTCCAGTAGCTGCAACAGTAGGGAAAGTGTTGGATAGCGAAGGGGTAAAAATTACTATTCCCACTCCAGAGAGTGCAACAGTAGGGAAAGTGTTGGATAGCGAAGGGGTAAACATTACTATTCCCACTCCAGTGAGTGCAACAGTAGGGAAAGTGTTGGATAGCGTAGGGGTAGGAATTACTATTTCCACTCCAGAGAGTGCAACAGTAGGGAAAGTGTTGTATAGCGTAGGGGTAAAACTTACTATTCCCACTCCAGAGAGTGCAACAGTAGGGAAAGTGTTGGATAGCGAAGGGGTAAAAATTACTATTCCCACTCCAGTGAGTGCAACAGTAGGGAAAGTGTTGGATAGCGTAGGGGTAAAAATTACTATTCCCACTCCAGAGAGTGCAACAGTAGGGAAAGTGTTGGATAGCGAAGGGGTTAAAATTACTAATCGCACTCCTGAGAGTGCAACAGTAAGGAAAGCGTTGGATAGCGTAGTGGTAAAAATTACTATTCCCACTCCAGAGAGTGTAACTGTAAGGAAAGTGTTGGATAGCAGAGGGTTAAAATTAACATACTTATCAATTAAATAATTTTTTTAATTAAATAACCAATTCATAATTAATTAATAATAAATTATGTATAAATAATAAGAAGAAAAAATTATAATGACTTCATTATAATTAAATTACTTCCCACTTTATTCTCCTATAAACCCACAGCCCGCTCCTAAGAAAAATCACACAATTAATATAATTATCAATACATCAATTAAAAAAAATTAATTACCAATTAATAATTAATTAACAATACATTTATTATCAATGTCAATAAATAAAAATTAATAATTACTTTATTATAATTAAATTACTTCCCACCCTATTCCCCTATAAACCCACAACCCGCTACTGAATAAAAACACAAAATTTAATTAAAAATAATTGATATTTTCTAAAAATTATTATTAAATTTACTATAATTAAATTACTTCCCACCCTATTCCCCTATAAACCCACAACCCGCTACGGAGCTAAACCACAAAATGTACTTTTAAAAACATTAATAACTTCTAAAAATGTAATACATATATTAAAAAAAAATACAATACTTAACAAAAAATATAGAACACATACATTTAAAATACATACTAAAATACATAACACTAATATAAACATCGATATTATTAACAACGATATTTTTGCAAACGATATTACTGACTTCGATATTAACAAAAACGATATTTCTCACCTTCATGTCGATATTCTGGTCACCGATATGCTTCATGTCGATATTCAGTCCCTTCGATATTTCCAACTCAATATTTTTGTACTCCGAAATAAAAAACTCGATATTATGTCTGTGCACCGTCACTGACCATGTTATGAGTGATGTAATATGTGAGGTCATAAGCAGTGCATTGCTGGGACGTGAGTTATAGTTAGCTCAGCTAACTATAGCAGCTGAATTTCTCTGTTTTTTACGAGTGAAATGTCAGACCAACTATAATGTCCCTCTAACCTTTGTTTTTTTTCTGTGAATATATATATATATATAAAACATTGATTACAGAGCACAACCGCAAATTAGTTTGTCAACCAACCTTGTTGTCAGTTGGTTTTAATAAACACAGCACCATGCAGTAGATACAATAGAATAAGCAAACATCTAAGTACAAAAAGCAAAAACACAAATAATCTTGGTTATGTTGACGCGAAGTATGTAGCGTAGATGCAGACAGCCGACACGTGTTTCGTCGTGTAGATGACTTTTTCAAGGCTGTTGACAGAAATATTGAATCCAACACTAAGGGGTCGATTCTGATGTCGCCAAAAGTGCCTTCCCAATGCTATTCGTAGGTTTACCTTACGTCCGACTCGTCTCCGGAGCTTTTTCCTACAAACCAGCAAGTATGATGCGTATAACAGGCAAATCTACGAGCGAATCGTCCGCTCCGATTCGTGGACTATGTCAGTAGCGAACAGTCTCAGGAAACACAGAAAGCGAGTCGTACGGAGGCGCAAACGAAGCAATTTCCGGATACGCAAGTACAATGCGTCCCCAATACGCGTCGCACAGGGCGCCGGCTCCAGCACGTCACAGCATCCGGACGAGGCGTATGAATGAAAGCTCCGAGTTGTGCCAGAACACGATCAACGGGGACGAGACGGAGCAGCCATGTATCCAATCGCGCATGTCTTCCCTATACTGTACGCCCATCGTTACCGACGCACACAATGCAGAAGGTAAGTCAGACGCCTATCACACACCAAAATGTCACGAGTACACGAAAGGAAACACCACCATAGGGGGTGGATGATCATCCCAAATAGCATATCCCACCCATAGGGGGTGGATGCCTATCACTCCCATGATTGTCCACCCCAGAGGGGGGTGGATGCCTATCACCCACAGTACTGCCCACCCCATAGGGGGGTGGATGCCTATCACTCCCAGCACATCCCACCCATAGGGGGGTGGATGCCTATCGCCCACAGTATTGTCCAGCCCATAGGAGGCTGGATGCCTATCACCCACAGTATTGTCCACCCCATAGGGGGGTGGATGCCTATCACTCCCATTATTGTCCACCCCAGAGGGGAGTGGGTGCCTATCACCCACAGTACTGCCCACCCCATAGGGGGGTGGATGCCTATCACTCCCAGCACATCCCACCCATAGGGGGTGGATGCCTATCACCCACAGTATTGTCCAGCCCATAGGAGGGTGGATGCCTATCACCCACAGTATTGTCCACCCCATAGGGAGGTGGATGCCTATCACTCCCATTATTGTCCACCCCAGAGGGGGTGGATGCCTATCACACACAGTACTGCCCACCCCATAGGGGGGTAGATGCCTATAACTCCCAGCACATCCCACCCATAGGGGGTGGATGCCTAACGCCCACAGTATTGTCCAGCCCATAGGAGGGTGGATGCCTATCACCCACAGTATTGTCCACCCCATAGGGGGGTGGATGCCTATCACTCCCATTATTGTCCACCCCAGAGGGGGGTGGATGCCTATCACCCACAGTACTGCCCACCCCATAGGGGGGTGGATGCCTATAACTCCCAGCACATCCCACCCATAGGGGGTGGATGCCTAACGCCCACAGTATTGTCCAGCCCATAGGAGGGTGGATGCCTATCACCCACTGTATTGTCCACCCCATAGGGGGGTGGATGCCTATCACTCCCATTATTGTCCACCCCAGAGGGGGGTGGATGCCTATCACCCACAGTACTGCCCACCCCATAGGGGGGTGGATGCCTATCACTCCCAGCACATCCCACCCATAGGGGGGTGGATGCCTATCACCCACAGTATTGTCCAGCCCATAGGAGGGTGGATGCCTATCACCCACAGTATTGTCCACCCCATAGGGGGGTGGATGCCTATCACCCACAGTATTGTCCACCCCAGAGGGGGGTGGATGCCCATCACTCCCAGCATATCCCACCCATAGGGGGGTGGATGCCTATCACTCCCAGCATATCCCACCCATAGGGGGGTGGATGCCTATCACCCACAGTACTGCCCACCCCATAGGGGGGTAGATGCCCATCACTCCCAGCACATCCCACCCATAGGGGGGTGGATGCCTATCACCCACAGTATTGTCCAGACCAGAGGGGGGTGGATGCCTATCACCCACAGTACTGCCCACCCCATAGGGGGGTGGATGCCTATCACTCCCAGCACATCCCACCCATAGGGGTGTGGATGCCTATTGCCCACAGTATTGTCCAGCCCATAGGAGGGTGGATGCCTATCACCCACAGTATTGTCCACCCCATAGGGGGGTGGATGCCTATCACTCCCATTATTGTCCACCCCAGAGGGGGGTGGATGCCTATCACCCACAGTACTGCCCACCCCATAGGGGGGTGGATGCCTATCACTACCAGCACATCCCACCCATAGGGGGGTGGATGCCTATCACCCACAGTATTGTCCAGCCCATAGGAGGGTGGATGCCTATCACCCACAGTATTGTCCACCCCATAGGTGGGTGGATGCCTATCACCCACAGTATTGTCCACCCCAGAGGGGGGGTGGATGTCCATCACTCCCAGCATATCCCACCCGTAGGGGGGTGTATGCCTATCACTCCCAGCATATCCCACCCATAGGGGGGTGGATGCCTATCACTCCCAGCATATCCCACCCATAGGGGGGTGGATGCCTATCACCCACAGTACTGCCCACCCCATAGGGGGGTGGATGCCTATCACTCCCAGCACATCCCACCCATAGGGTGGTGGATGCCTATCACCCACAGTATTGTCCAGCCCATAGGAGGGTGGATGCCTATCACCCACAGTACGGCCCACCCCATAGGGGGGTGGATTCCTATCACTCACAGCACATCCCACCCATAGGGGGGTGGATGTCTATCACCCACAGTACTGCCCACCCCATAGGGGGGTGGATGCCTATCACTCCCAGCATATCCCACCCATAGGGGGGTGGATGCCTATCACCCACAGTATTGTCCAGCCCATAGGAGGGTGTATGCCTATCACTCCCAGCATATCCCACCCATAGGGGGTGGATGCCTATCACTCCCAGCATATCCCACCCATAGGGGGGTGGATGCCTACACTCACAGTATTGTCCACCACAGAGGGGGGTGGATGCCTATCTGAATGACCATCCCACTCATAGGGGGCAGGATGCCCATCAACACCAGGATACACACACATAGGGAGACTAAGCAAACCACCCCCTCTACCATCTTTGCCACATTGCATGTTTTAATGTGACCAATGCTCACAACACAGAATGTGGCAGTGGACATACAATGTGACTCATAACACATGTGTGCCCAAAATGCAAATGTGTGTCACTAATATCCTGCTGCAATTGATCACCGTTGTAATGGGACATAAACTCCCCATCACCACAGTGACCAAAAGGTCATTGTGTCCCTGAAAATAGCAGCATCTCCAAAACAGCATGGATGAGTCCATGTCCAAATTGCACAAGCAATGTTGTGGCAATGTAGTGGTTGTGTCACATACAAACATAGATTTGGTTTTGCAAATATTGCCGTATATCACAAGAACCACCCCTGCCATGTGCAGACAAGCAATGGCCATGACCCTTGACAATGACTCCAGTGAACAGTCAGACAATGTGCAAAGTGAGCACCATGAGGAATACACACATATCAACACCAACAGACACACACACTAAGGAATCCTGTGGAGACTGTAGATGTTATGTGAACAAGTTCCATACCATGTCAGCAATGGGAGATACCAAATATGATGAATGTGCAGGCCGATGATCCAGGAGACACAGGGACACTAGGGTAAAACCTCCCAAAAACATACTGCCAATGGCCGGGAAAAGACATAACAGTGCAGTGTTGCCGTAGCACAAACGCAGACACCATTACAATAGCAAGTTCATGATACACATCATCAACATCATGTACATAATATGCAACACCACTGGATAACAAAAATGGCTTTATTCAGCAATACAATCTCTATGAATGTTCATGCCACGATGCAAAAAGGCCAATGGCCAGTCCATCAAAGAGTCCAACCAGGATAACAGGTGAAAACTTGTAATCCATTTTTTGCCTGCACTGCTATTGACCAGGGACATCTCACCCCTTGGAGGGGCATACATAGTGGCAGGCCAGGCACCGCAGATACAGGATCAGGGGACAGGAGAATGGGGCAGGGGAGGTGTGGTGGGTGGGTGCAGGAGTGACGCCAGCAACTGCAGTGGAGGGGTCTGACACAGTGGGCGCCGTCACCACTGCTGGGCACAAGTCAGATGTGGGGTCAACCTGCACCACTGCAGTGTGCAGGACAGATGTGGTGGACGGGCTCTCAACTGCAGTGCCCAAAGCAGACGGGTGGGATGTCCCTCCTACTGCAGTGCCAACATCAAGAGGAGTGAAATGGGGTTCAGATGAGGTGGGCAGGACAGAGGGGGGAGACACGGTTTCCACACCAGTGGCAGGAACAGGCTGAGCATGTGAGGCGGGGGTGGAAGTGCATGTGGAAGGGGGGGAGGGCCTAAGCATCCTGGGTATGCGGTATGGGTGTGTGGGTGAACCTAGTGCAGGGAATGGCCGTAGGACCTGTGTATTGGCGTCCGGGGGCTGCAGGATGGAGAGTGTGAGGTGGAAGCCTGTGCCTTTGGTGGTGTCTTACCCTTCCTGGTCCGGGGAGACTTGCGGGTGGGGGCCTCAGTGTCCATGCACCTGGGGGAGGGTGTCCGTTTTGCAGGGGAACTCCCCTCTGTGCGGGGTGACTTCCTCTTCCCCCTGTAAGTTGGAGCAGATGGTTCTGTGGGGAAGAGGCCAAGGTCACAGAGGAAGAGCTGCTTGGAAGTGGGGGCAGTAGGTGAGGCAATGGAAGGTGTTTTGGAGGGAGAGGCATCTGATGAATGCGGAGTGCATGTGGATGCCTGTTTGTGTGTCTGTGACCCATCCCCTGTATGTGTGCCATCAGTCCCTGGAGTGTGCGTGATTGTGGCTCAAGACTTTGGCATGCGTGTCTGTGTGCTGCCATTGCCTGATGTGGTGTGTGCATGTGCGGGTGTGTGTGTCTGTTGGACAGGCACGGGAGTGGTGACTGTGGCTGTGGCAGAGGTAGCAGGGGTGAGGGCCTGTTGGATGAGGGACACTGCTGCCGTCTGTGTGGAGGCCATGGCCTGAATGGTCCGATGTAGGGCAGACATGCTTGATGAGATGCCCTCCATGAAGGACACCAGTTGTGTCAACAGACTGGTGTGGGAATGGAGGACACTCAGCATCGCTGTCTGACCTACATGGAGCTGCTTCAGTAAGTCCACAGACTCCACACTCAGGGCAGCAGGGGAGACAGGGGCAGGTGGGGCGGTGCCTGGCATGAAGGAGACATGCTCCCTTACACGGGAGCCTCCACGGACATCTGGAATGGGAGCAGAAGGGAGGGTGGAGATGGTGGTGGTGGCGGGGCCAGACCTGCCAGGTGTTGACTGGGGGCTGCTGGCACCCACCTCCACAAGGGAGTCATCACTGAAGCTGGCGTGTTCCTCAGCCGAGGTGGACGTAGCCGAGGTCTCCTCAGTGTGGCCCCCTCACCCTCCGTTCCACTGGGTCCCTCCGAATCCTCCGCAGCGGACCCTGTCTGGCGCTCTGGCTCCTCATGGTCCATGGAGCTGTCTCCTCCAGAGTCCGTAGATGTAACTGCAAATCAACAGGGCAAACAGAGAAACATCAGTCACCTGTATAGACATCACACATCACAGTCAGAACAGCACATGACAGTGCACGTTTGTGCATCATTTGCAGTAAATACTCTTAAGTGCAGACACATATTTGCAAAACACACATGTCAGTCTGCCAGCAAACCATGCCCCTCATGTCCTACATGTCCATGGAGACATCAGTCTGGTGCATGTAGCCAGACACGACTCATTTGTGCACACATGCACCACATAAACAGTTGCATGAACTGCAGGATTTGTGATGGGAATGTGTCAGTACACACATATACCATCTCCTGCCACTGAGTTTGTACATGTGTCAGGTAAAGGGATGGACAAAGTAATTGTCAGTAATATGGATATGCTTCCTTCACCACACACCATGATGTGCTCATGTCTTGCTGGACGATGCCACAATTGAGTGCATGCAGGACAACTTCCATCACTGCAGGATACACTAGAGCAAATTAAACAACATGCTGCAGGGCAGTCTGGGTAATCAGTCATTGCTGCCTTCTGTCACTTGGGCAGTGCATCACAAAACAAACAGTCTGCACTGTATCACAATCATGTAGTTGTGGGGAATATAAGCCCTGCATCTGTCAAGTGCACATGTTGCCCCACTGCTACCCACATGTTAAGGCAAATGATGATCCCACTTCCAACATATGCCACAGTAGAGTGACAGCAAGCACAAGTCTGGTAACATGAGCACATCACAGTCTGATGACAATGAAGTACAGCTGTCTGCACTGAAATTTTGGAAACACCATCAGGCACAGTGAAGTGATTACACACCTATGTATGACCCCATCGTGAAGATCCAACAGCCACATGTCAGCTGTCTGACCACCCAAAAATAATTGACACCCCAGGAGTCTAAAAAGCCAGCCCACTCCACAATGAGACAGAGGCTGACACCTGATTGCACATTGCACAATGCATCCAATTTACTTTGACACACATGATTAGGAAAACTGAGTGTACACCATGACCGGAGTAGACATACCTGACCTGGTCCATGTGCAACATGGGATTAGCCCGAACAGTAGGCATGTGTCCATGCATGTGTGACACACATGATGGACATACTTCAGAGATCACAACATTGTCACACATGCTGCATGTGTGTGTGGCTAACACCCCAGGCACATATGGCGAGGCAGAGCATCGACTAGGACACGTATGTATGGCCCACACAGAGTGCATGTCACATATCAGTCAATGTGCAGATACATGTCAATAAATTACACACTCCTGAAGGCTAATACATACTGCCAGTAGCAGATGCGGTCCCCCACATCAATCTTGGACAACAGCAGGCCCCCCGTGAGACATGTCACTGACTGAAAGGGACACACCTGTGTATCAGATGAGGAAGGGCCATTACATAAATAATGGACATGATTCTAGTTCAAGCAGACAGACAAACTGCGGTAGCTTAACCAGGCTGAAGGAATGCAAAGATCATGTTATACACAGTTCACAGACAAGGCATGCACTTACCCCCTCCTTGCTGCTGTCTGGCCTTGAACAGCCCATCCAGGTCAGGGAAGACCACTGGCAGAATCCGGCGCATGTGGGGGGTCAGAGTCCGGTGTCCGCCCCTACTGCGAGGAGGTGACAGCTTCAGCAGGACTCTGGCAATGCGTCTGCTCCAGCCACGTAGGTCCTGCCACCTCTTCTGGCAGCTGTGGATGCGACGCCTGTGGACCCCCACAGATCTAACTGCCCTGGCAATGGTCAGCCAGATCTCCTGTTTCTGATGGGCATCAACCTGTGACGATGACAAAGTTAAAGGGCCATTAACACACATACAACATGTTTGTGCATCACACAGTTGGAGAAACATGTGCTATTCACAAGGGCATCTGATGTACACAGTTAGTGCAACTATATGGATGGACACTTGTCCTGCATCACCAACATGGAAACATTGCCTGGGTGTTATGTCCTTCTCTAAATGCACTCTCACAGCACAGTACCTGTTCAGTGCAGGTACCTGCACACTTTGGGTGTGACAACTACAGAGTGAACATGCTAGCCAATGCTTCACACAATGCCATTAGTGCTAGTCAGACAAGATGCACAATGAGAGAGGATGTGGACTGCACACTCACCTGCTCCCTGGTTTCCCATACAGCTTGCTGTACTGTGGTAGGAGGCTGTCCAGCAGGGCCTGGTTTTCCTCCTCTGTGAATGCTGGGGCCCTCTCCACAGTACGTGCCACCCTTGGAGCCAGAGGATACAGAGACAGCAGCAGTGGTAGCAGAGATGTCTGTATGGAGCATTCAGTGCAGGCAAGTGAGCTCTCAGGGCAAGACACAGCCTTATATTAGTGCTGCAGAGGCAGAATCGGTCCCATGCGTACAAAACGATAGGTCAGACTCGTTCGCATCCTATGGATTTGTCCAATACATGAGATAGGACGCATCGGACACGCCTACTGCAACTTTCACAATACCTGCATCATGACAGTTTATAGTTTGATACATTTGTACCAAAAGTTAACCAAATCGTACCCTACGCGAATCGTGCATGACGCAAAATGCGCGTCTGTTACCATGACAACCAACAGGCAACCAGTGCGTCCGGCTCGCTCAGGATGTGGCAGACGCGTGTATTGAAAACTCACCCGCGTCGTACAAAATTGAATAAAGCATTCAATCGGTCAGTCCGGCTCGCTCAGGATGAGGCAGACGCGTGTATTGAACACTCATCCGCGTCGTACAGCATTGAATCAAGCATTCAATCTGTCAGTCCGGCTCGCTCAGGATGTGGCAGACGCATGTATTGAAAACTCACCCGTGTCGTACAGCATTGAATAAAGCATTCAATCTGTCAGTCCGGCTTGCTCAGGATGGGGCAGACGCGTGTATTGAACACTCATCCACGTCGTACAGCATTGAATCAAGCATGCAATCTGTCAGTCCGGCTCGCTCAGGATGGGGCAGACGTGTGTATTGAACACTCATCCGCGTCGTACAGCATTGAATCAAGCATGCAATCTGTCAGTCCGGCTCGCTCAGGATGGGGCAGACGCGTGTATTGAACACTCATCCGTGTCGTACAGCATTGAATCAAGCATGCAATCTGTCAGTCCGGCTCGCTCAGGATGTGGCAGGCGTGTGGATGCAATGCCCACTCATCAACTCAGACAATGTATGTATGAATAATGGCATGCTGTATGCCCTGTGTGGATGTAGTCCTGCACATGTCAAATGGGACAGACACAATAGACAAGACTACTCACATTATGATCCTAGCTTACAGTGCAACTATAGCAGTGTGTGTGAGGGACATGACTAGTGTGAGTGACCACTTCACAGATCATCCTCCTATGCTTGGCCACTGTCCCAGGGGATCAATGTGTTGTGTAGGTCATACATGCTAACATGACAATGTCCAGACCATGACAGTGTTGTGCATGGTGACAAGCTGTCTGTATGTAGTGTTGTTGCTAGGTCGGAATACCTTGATCATGTCTGTGTACATTCAATGCATGTGCAATTTGACCTAAGAATCTATGGCTGATACTTAATTGTGTGTGTGTTGTGCATGTTACAATTGATCACATGGACAGTGTCAGAGAACAGTGAGTAGTCACAGTACTACACAGGAATATTTGGTAATACCTTAAATAAGTGTGTGTATGTTCATGCTCACATTGATGTAATTTCTGGATTAGGTCAACATCAGACATCTGACTCCACTGGGTCATCATTGTAAGTGCCACGCAATCTGTTGATACTGTATTATTTGAAGTTCAATTCATATAGTAATATGTGTACATACTTTTTCATGTGTTCCTCAGGGCACCAAATGTCCACAGACCCTTTCCGGATCTTGAAACCATGGTGGAGCGTGAGTGCATGAGGAAATACAGGTTCACAAGGGCATTCATTTTGGAATTGACAGACCAGATGTCACCACACTTGCTACCTGGACGCACATATCCCTTTGCCCTGACCCCCAAGGTGAAGGTGATGGCGGCACTACATTTTTTTGCCACAGGTTCGTTCCAGTTTACTGTGTCTGATGCTGGTGGGATGTCCCAGACGATGTTCAGTCGAGTGCTCCGGGATGTGTGTGAGGCCATGTTGTGGTTCCTCGACCTGTACATACATTTTCCCACACCGCCACAGTTCCGTGCCATTAAGGATTACTTTTATGCCCTGGGACACATGCCACATGTGATTGGATCGATTGATGGGACACATGTGGGTTTGGTTGCACCACGAGCCCATGAACAGGTTTACAGGAATCGTAAACACTTTCATTCAATCAATGCCCTTGTGGTATGTCTGGCGGACCAGATCATCTCCCATGTATGTGTGCGTTTCCCGGGATCTGCACACGACGCATACATAATGAGGATGAGTCGGATCCCCCAAATGATGTCCCACTTCATGAATGAGCGTGCCTGGCTTGTTGGTGAGTCAAGTTGTCAGTGTCAGTTGTGTGATCATTGTCTGTCATGTTGTACCCTGTTGTTGCTCAACTGATCCTTCATATATGATAATTTTAGGAGACTCTGGATACCCAAACATGCCCTGGTTGCTGACACCACTCAGGAATCCGGTCACACCTGCTGATGTCCGTTACAATGGGGCACATGGCCGGACCAGACGTGTGATTGAGCGCACATTTGGGCTGCTGAAGACCAGATTCCGCTGCCTTCACCGGACAGGAGGTGCCCTTCAATATTCCCCGGAGAAGGTGTGCAAAATCATTATAGTGTGCTGCATGCTTCACAACAAGGCTGTGAGGAATAAGCTACCGCTCATTCAGGATGACAGGGACCAACGTCCTCCCTCATGGGAGGATCCAGGCCTGGGGAACGTTGCCAGTGAGGAGGAGGAGGAAGAGGAGGTGTATGTCAGGAGACAGCTCATTGACAACTTCTTTGCTTGAGTGTAAGTATGCATGTATGTCTGATGATGCCTTTCCTAAGCGTGATGTGTAAGTAGGACAATATGTTGTGATATATGTGTGGGTCAGCTAATTCACAGGCTCCTTGCCGTTGTACAGTGTATGTTAAGTTATGATGGTCTCCACTACATTGTTGTATTCAACCATAGCAATTGGTCAGAATTTACAATGGACAATAGTGAGTCAATGAGAGGATATGTCATCATGGCAAGTTGTGATTAAGACTGTACTATGTCTCTCCTTCACAGGCTCCTTTGGCTGTTGTGTGGGTACACACGACGCTGTTCCATAATGGATTTTCAATTTGGACCAGTACTCTCTGACAGCCAATCTATTTGGTCAGATTTGTCTTTACTTTGGTTTATTTGGATACTTTGGACTGTAATCAGTTTGCTTTTGTGTTGAGCAGAGCTTCTGCCTGTGTAATAAACCTGATACACACATTGATGTTTGCCTTCTCCATTGCAAAAATATGCTACAACCATTCATATCATGTTATTCTGCCATGGTGTTCATTTCATTAGACAATGGTCTTTGTTTGTGCGGTTCAATGGTTTTAATTTGACAACAGGGTGTGCAATGTTTAATGTTGCATGTGCTATGTGTGTTGTGCTGACCTTGCGTGGCTATCTCTGGTATGTGTCATGTGACATTTCTTCATGAGGCGGTAGCTGAATTGTAAGCTGGTCCCTAGGATCATGCTGTGTTATGCTAAAGTTACCAGAGCCAAGCTGACATAATAGCTTTGTGTGTGACATTTTAGCACACATTCTTTCTGTGATTGTAGTGCAAGATGCCTTTGAGTCCACATGACATCATTTTGGTACTGTTGAAGCGCTGCGCCACAAGGTTGAAAAACAGGACTCTTTGTAATGGTAGAACTAGTCAGCACGGATAGTTTCACCATGAACTGCTACACTTTGTTACACATAAGTGGAATACTTGCATTACATTGACGCACAGGGCAATAATCTACACAGATGGAAGATCTACGTATACGCACCAGCGTTTTGCTGTGCATCTGCTATGACCAGTACTCCTACTGTCTGAGATGAGCGGTTGACCCGTATTGCCACTGTGTTCTTCAATGGTTTGTAGAATCTTTCACCATCACAGGGAGGGTGGTGCTTTCCACACTGAGGTTGTGAACACATTTCACCTGTACTATTATGTTTAATAATGGAATTGTATGTTGTTTGAGAATCATGTTTACTGCTGCAGGGGCTAGCTCGTATGCTGCATTGTAGTACAACAGTCAGAGACTGTTTTTTCTCAGACGTGAATTATTGAACATTACACACACTCTGATTCTTGATTGGGTGGACAGGCATGGGTGAGTGAGCGTGAATGTGTGCATTGCTACCTTGCTTCGCAGATGTTGTTGGTGCTGGCTACTGGGTGGTAGAATCATTGGGTGTCTTCTACATATATTTTGTTGAGATGATGAAACACCAGAGGTAGTAAGTCATTGGATTGTGTGTTCTGATGTGAAACTAATGTCCAGCCATCCTTCGACAACGGCCTATTTTGCCGTGCATACTTCTGTATGAGAAGAATCACTACCACAGAACTCATGCACCTCAGTGTGAGACAGTGCCAGGTGATACAGATCATGAGCTAATAAGTGGGTACAGTGTACAATTCACAGATGACACAGGGTTTGTGTGAATATGAATTTATTAATGTGCATGTGACAAAATCTAACAGGTAAAGGTGATTGCATTCCCAAATTTATCATCCACAGTTCATAGAGGAGTTGGAAGTGTTGTCAGATGAAAATCATTCTGAGCGAAATCCACAGTCCATTTGGCATTTAGTCCAACTTACATGCTCCATCCCATGTGGGAGAGTCCAGGGACTGTCAACAAAGTGAATGATTTGCACACAGTGGAGGATATCCAGAGCATTTATTTGGTTCCAGGGGGGATGCATGTCCATCAGGCTCACACTTGCCATCCTTCCTTGGACGGCCCCTCCTCTTCTTTGTTGGTGGTGGACCCTCAGTATCAGGCTGCAGCGGCGGAGGGGACTCTACCCCAGACTCCTCATCCCTCCCTGTGGTAGTTGCCGATGTAGAGGCAACAGGTGTGGAGTGCACACGGGGAGGTGTGGTAATGTTGGTGGTTATCTGGCGTAGGCATGTAAGTATGTCCCTATGCACCGCCGTGAGGTTGTCTATTTTTGACCAGTTGGACTCCATATGGTCCATGTGTTGGTCCATACGGTCCATGTGTTGGTCCACACGGTCCATATGGTTGTCCATCCGGTCGAAATGTGCAGCCTGCTGATGTTTTATGTCCCTGAGGATCCCGACAACCTGGCCAAAGTCTCCGGTGCATTCGCGATATACATCGAAAATGCGTTGTAACTCGGGGTCAGCTTGTTGTCCGACACCAGCTGTGGGACGTGTCCTCCCACCACGCACCCTCACACCACTCCTTTCCCTACCCGCACGGACATTGCCTGGCGTAGCACGCACTGACAGCTCCTGTCCTCCTTCATTGTTGACAGGGCTGGTATTTCCTGCCAAATCCAGATTGGGCTGTCTTGCTGTGCTCCCAGGGTTTTGTTGTCTGGGTGTGCCCGTGGGGATCCGGGGCGTCTGGATGTTACTGGACGTTGCAGGAGTGGTCGCTGGGGGTGCTGATCGTGCTGGTGCCGCATGCTTACCCACACCGGAGGTGCCAGGTTGGTTCCCATCGCACGAGGAGGGGTGAGAGTCGTCCACACTGGAGGTCTCAGTGTCCGACGTTGTGCTGGAGCTGCTGTTGGACTCTGAATCTTCTCCAGATGATGCCCTCTGTTCTGGAGTGCCTGTGGGTAGTAGAGAGACACAATGTTAGTTGTGTATTTTCAGATGTTATGTTGTCATGCACAGCCAAATGTGAAGATGTTGTGGATAATGTTGCGTTTCCTTCATATTTCTACTCATCAATCGTCACAGACACTGATCTTTTATGTAATTGGACATTGTTATTTTGGAGACATGTGGTTTACTGAGCATGTCCAGCTCTGTGCATCAATGTGCATGTATTTAAATCCTCGACTGTTCTTATTAGTTGTTGGGCAAGTGTCACACTGTGCATGAGCCAGGTGTGTTGTTATTTCACACATCAGTGTTTTCACTGTGACATACATACTGTAACTAATGTTATGTTTGGCAGGAATAGTGCATCTGTGCTTGCCTTTGTGGAGTTTCTCACAGTTACATTGCTGGTGTGACATGCAAACTCACTCACCTGAATATGTGTCATCATTAGATGATTTTGCTTGGATGTATGTGTTGATGTGAACAATCAATGACATTCACATGTGTAACCTCATATGCAATAGCAACGCGTTTCTTCTGACAAATGCATTGTTACATGGCAGTCCTTGAAACACAACTAATTACATTGGCATGCAGTAGGGGACTAACTGACATGAGTAGTTGTATTATGCGATAATAATATGATCTGACATTCCCTAATGTTGCCCACACTGGACTTGTAATGGTGAATAATCTAAGTTTGTACTCCTGCGCAGAGACTACAGCAAGTTTGTGTGATGTTTCGCATTGTGCTGTTCTGCTATGTCCCAACATGGTTGTTGTTATGCGTGTGTATTTTTGCATTGTTTGTGAACGTATGCAATGTGAGTAGTCATATTTATGTCGATATTTTTCATCACTTTGCACACATGTGTCTATCTTGATGTGGTGCTATTGGTTGCTGCATAGTTTTGCACATGATCACTTCATGTACATTCTACTTGTTCTCCATGGACAGAGAGATCTTTCCCAGGGATGGTCTTTTGCCTTTTCATGGTCAGAGCTGTGAGGTACAGTGTGTTTAGTGCTTGAGTTAGGCTGTGTTGGCTTCTAGCCCACTTTCCAATGGCTAACAGACCACCTTACTCATCATTGTCAGAGGAGCAATGACAGTGAGGGTGGTATTTTTGAAGGATGCTGAGACCGCTGACTGATGTTGAATTACAATACTACACACAACAATGCCTTGTGCACATGACACAACGCAAGAGTGTCAGCCGTCTTGCAATACACCTCACATCTACTGTCCGTGGGCATTGTCCCAGATGTGTGTTTATCTGTGTGTGTTTTGTGTTATGTGGTGTGACAGCTAATTAGAGTGTGTCCTGTCCTCCACACACATTTGTAGCATGCACATTGAGGGCACATGTGACTGATCTATACCTGTCAGTGTGTGTAATGTGCAGTTAAGGTTATGGTTTGTAGTTGTGTGAGTAGGCCAAGAACTGGCAGTGTATATTTCCAGATTTCGTACAGGGTGGCCCTGTGTAGCCATCTTGACAGGGCATTTGGATTCACTCTCAGGGACAGCATAGTGACAGGTGTGTTCTTGTGGGACTGGGGGGGGGGGGCTAGTATGTGCTGGTGGCAGTAGTCATTGCTTCCACGCCTCCTCCCACCCAGGACAAATGGGCCAGCATGTTCCAGGGTTCCATGACAGTGTGTACAAAGTTACATTCAAGATGTCTGACAGTGGTGCCTGCAGTCATGCTGTACAGGACTGCCTACAGGGCCTTGTGTTCCCCACACCGTGGCCAGTGTCAGCCATCTTGACAGGGCATTTGCATTCACTCTCAGGGACAGCATGGTGACAGGTGTGTTCTTGTGGGACTGGGGGGGGACTAGTGTGTGCTGGTGGCAGTAGTCATTGCTTCCACTCCTCCCACCCAGGACAAATGGGCCAGCATGTTCCAGGGTTCCATGACATTCAAGATGTGTTGCTGTGGTGTCTGTGGCTGTGTATTTGGGGTGAATTTAGACTATTTGTACATGTACTCACCAGGTTCAGGGATTCCAACTAGTCCAGTTATGGCCTCCTGTGGGAGGAGGTCCCGCACCTTCACCTCCCAGGTGGTGAAATGCACCGGTTTATGATGTCCACCGCCAGTCTTGGTGCTCAGGGCATATTCTCTGGCAATGAGCCTCTTTACCCTCCTGCGAACGTCATAATACCGGTTCCGGATATCCTCCTTTGTGCGCAAGGTAGGTGAATGGGCATTCACCTTGTTGACAATCCTCTCCCACATCTTGGTTCTCTGGGACTGGGAGGTCTGTTGGGCCAAGCTGCCAAATAACTGTGGCTCAACTCGGATGATTTCATCTATCATCACTTCCAACTCAGCAGCTAAGAACTGTGGATTCTTCTTTGGGGGCATGGTGATGTGAGTTGGTGGAGATGTGTGTGTGTAAGTGGAGATGAGGGTGAGTGTGTGTGAGTGGAGGTGTGTTTCTTTGGTGCTAGTTGTGTGGATGTTGTTTGGTGGATGGGATGTGTGTGTTTGTGGTAGCTAGATGGGTTGTCTGGCTAGTGGTGTGGTGTGCTTGCATGTCTGTTGAAGTAGCAAATGGTGTTGGGAACTTTTGGCTCCCTTTATATTGGTTGTGTTGTGGGTGTGTCTTATTATTTGAAAATTTGTTTTTTTGGAGATGACAATGCGTTTATTGGTAGTCTTGTTTCTGTTTCCATGTTTTTTTTTAATTTTCATTTTGTAATTCGTTTTGACAGCACTTGATGCTTGTTCTTGAGTAATTTGTTTTGGACGAGTCTGTTCCATTCATTCTGGGCTATGTGGCATCATTGGCGTCCGAGTCGGTCGGGTCATGTTGATGCTTTGCTATGTGGCATCGTTGGCGTCCGAGTCTGTCGGGTCGTGTTGATGCTTGGCTATGTGGCATCGTTGGCGTCCGAGTCTGTCGGGTTGTGTTGATGCTTGGCTATGTGGCATCGTTGGCGTCCGAGTCTGTCGGGTCGTGTTGATGCTTGGCTATGTCGCATCGTCGGTCGGGTCGTGTTGATGCTTTGCTATGTGGCATCGTTGGCGTCCAAGTCGGTCGGGTCGTGTTGATGCTTTGCTATGTGGCATCGTTGGCGTACGAGTCGGTCGGGTCGTGATGATGCTTGGCTATGTGGCATCTTTGGCGTCCGAGTCGGTCGGGTCGTGTTGATGCTTGGCTATGTGGCATCGTTGGTGTCCGAGTCGGTCAGGTCGTGTTGATGCTTGGCTACATGGAGTCTTTCGCGTACGTGTTTGTAGGTTGACGCTTGGCTATCTCGATTTCTGCGCGTACGAGTCTATCGCGTGCGCCTCCTTTCCTGCTGACTCGGACGTATAATATATTTTCCGGCCGAGTCGGTCGTAACTTTCAAGCTTCGCATCGTACTCCGCTATTTGTAAGGCGTGTGTACGGTTCGGTCGGAAAAAATGACGGGTCCGTGTCGGGTAGTACGTTTTCCGGCCGAAATCGGAATCGGCCCCTAAATATTACATAATAGATGTTAGTTGCGTAATGTTACGTCTTCACATTGCTTAACAAAAAGAAGAAGAACGTAGTGTTGTACAAAGCCAGCTCCAAAACAGATGAACACTGTCAGAAAAAAGAGAGGCCAAGATATATCACAAAGTGCAAATGGGAATAGTACCAGCTCCGAACCAACAAAGATTCTAGAGAACTCTAGAAGACACCCGTGACTGATTTAGAAAAAAGGGAAACAAAAAAGAAGAAAAGAAGGAAAGGGTACCCGTGAGGATCGTGATTTGAAAAAAAGGAGAGGTAAAAAGTTAAAAATAAAACGTGCTCCGAAATTAAAAATTAGAAAATGTGCAAAACATGAGAATTGAAAAAACATATACCTTAACAGTAAATTGGTAGGGATGGTAGATAAGCTCATTGAATTCCTTAGTTATTCGGGATAAACAACAGCAATGGCGGTAGTCCAAACTTCTAGTTTTTGTTTGCAAACAAGGCTGTCAGTATAAAATTGAACTGTGTTGTAAAAAAGATAGTAACTTACTACGAGATCAATTGCAAGTCCTTAGACAATTCGACGGCAAGATGTAAGCTAAAAAATTTAAAAAAGTTTATTCCACTGCTACTCCATATGTGAGTAGCAAAATACTTGTAATATAATTTATTCAAAAGCGAGATAACATCCAAATGCAAAATATTCAAAACTTGTCAAATACGGACGTGTCCCAGCATGCTTCCATTCCTTATATTATAAATAACACCCATACATATAGGGTATTGTATACATATAGCCTTGTAGTACGCATGTCGCATACCTTCGGAGAACTTTCAAAAGGTGTGCAGTGCTATGTAGACGGCGCGTTATGAGTAATGCTATAGTTCGGTGGATCCAGTTTTCAAAAAGGCACAAATACAAGTAATCTAAAATAAAAAAGATATAAAGATGAGAGCAGACTTTTTGCATGTAGGGAAAAAAATGGGGGGACGAGTCAACACTATACACTCTATAGTGAACACAACAAGGGAAAACATATTTGTGTAATCCAACCTCAGTATCAAGTTGGAAAGATAAGGGCGATTACAAGACCCTATTTGTGCTTTACAAACGGTGATCATACCTTGTGAAAAGTAGAAAGCCAAACCGCTTGTTATGATAAGTCGAGCCTCAGAGCATCGTTTATGCAACTAATGGTACAGCATCAGTAGTTGCCGCTGTACAAGACCTATAAAAGTCAAAAAACACAAAAAACAGGGCAGGTTATCTCCAACCCGATAGGTTAGTCCAACCAATTAAATTCCAAACTAACGGCTCCCACAACTCATTTAATTGTCCGAGTTATAGGGAACGGTAAATAAATCTTAAGAGAAAACTATTATCGTCACTTGCATAACATGCCTCGTGAGTTACAGGCACTCATATTTATAAATGTAACCAGTTATATCCAGTAAAATAAAGGTTGGCGATAATAGTCGAAAACGGGTCGAGATAGTGCCCAAGGTTGGTTAAAATCAGATAGAGTCATGAAAACCCGTCCCAGTCTAAACTTGTCATGTGTATGCCATATCCAACCTATGCTATATGTGTTTATCTATCCTACAATCTACATCGTTAGGCTGTGTGCCATAGTCATGCACAGCAATGAACTGAAGCCAAAGCGACCTTACCGGGCATGTAGCAACGCGTCCCACCACGTGTGGAAAAGTCCTCCAGTTACCAGTCCTACACGCCGAAATAAATAGTCCCAGCGGCATTGCTCATTCCAATCGAGCGAGTAATGGAAATAGAAAGCGGACATCATGCAAGATGCTTTTACATACTAAGGGGGTCATTAGGATGGCAGGCGGATCGCCACTGCCGGCTCAGCGGTGGCGATCCGCCCGCCATCCCAATTAGATTTACCCCCCACCATATTATTATGGCGGGGGTATTGTGGCGGACGCTAAGTGTGTCCGCCGCTTTACCGCCGGTCGGCAATCGTTCCGATTGCCGGCCGGGCGGAGCTGGGGCATAATATGGTGGCGGTGCCTAGAAGGCACTGCCATCCATATTATGATGCAGGGTTTCACAGGCCTTTCCATGGCGACGAAGCCGCCATGGAAAGGCTGGCGGGGAATTGCTTTGGGGACCCTTTGTGGGCCCCCGAAGGGTGGGGGGCTGCACTTGGGGGTACCATGTACCCCCCTTTATTGCCATGCACAAGGTGGCAGGCACCATGCGGTGCCTGCCACGTTGTGCATGGCAATGCATAACATGCCTCTTTGGCATTGCGGCGGGTGCTGCTTACAGCAGCACCCGCCGCAATGTCAAAGATGCGGAATGCGACCGCCAGGGTGGCGGTCGCATCCTAATTGGCGATGCGTGACCGCCGCAACGCTGGCGGCCGGACCCAGCACCGCTAGGGTGGCGGGCAGACTAAAGTCCGCCCGCCATCCTAATGGGCCCCAATGTCAGTGCCATCTTAGAGTGGACATATAACCCAGTCATTTACAACTAGATGATGTTGCAAAGCATAGAATTAACTATGAAAAGTTGTAACTTTCTAACAATTGTTGACATTTCCAGTATTGTCAATACGACGCTAGGGGAGAGCACAAGTTGATATCTATCGAATTATAGAAAAATATGTAGGAAAAACGCGGTATTCCCAACCGACTATGCAGAATTGTAACTTTACGCACATATTGAAGTTTCTTCTATTAATAATATAGCGCTAGGGGAAAGCAATGATAAAAAACCTGCAAGTAAGTCATAAAAAAGTATAAAAAATGCGGTATCCGAAACCACCAAAAACGAGTAGTCCAATGACATTCTCCGTGTGATTCTGTGTAAGCCAAACTACATGCTAACATAGGTAAGACCAGGAAAGGTAGCATGAAATAAAGTGCTTATCAATATTTATAGATTCACTGAGAAACCAAACAAAGATAAGTAAAGACAACAGAAAGCACAGAAATGTAGACCCAACCATCAGTAGCGGCCCGTGGTGGGAGTGCTGCCGGGCGGTGACGTGGGGCGGGGGAGGGGCAGGCTGGGGGGTAGTAAAGTACGGAATACAGCTGTATAGAGGTAAGTAGACAAATAAATAAATAAAACAAATTTCGTTGCGCTCGCTGCATCGCATTTGGCGATACAGCGCGCGCAACGAAATTCGTTTTATTTATTTATATGTCTACTTACCTCTATACGGCCGTATTCCGTACTTTACTACCCCCCACCCAGCCCCTCCCCTGCCCCACATCACCGCCCGGCAGCACTCCCACCATGGGCCGCTACTGCCAACCATACAGATTAACCGAAAAGGTTAGATAAAGAACATATAAGTTGGCACTGGTATGTACACTAGAGAGAGTACGGCATGGTGTAACAGACAGCCTTGTCTCTCTTTACCCTCGTAGCTGCCTAAAGTTCACATTTCATATACAACTTTTAGCAGCAGAAATATATAGGGGGAGATAACATACAATAGTAGAAATATCTGCCCAAATCAACATTGGGGTCATATATGTAATACATTGGGAAAAATGATGATAAATATACATTAATAAAATGCAAAGTACAACAAGCAATTACAAAGATTTCATGTATAAATGGAACAGGTGGATCCAAATTCTTTTCTCAGATTGCTAAATTTTAAAGCTTGGTAGAAAGGTAGGCAAACAGCAGTGCCCCTTCTTCCATACTTCAGTCTTTCAAGAATACTGACAGCTCCCTGTCAATATTGAGACCAAGGTCCACCGCCCTTAATTTATTAATCCAGGTCGCCTCTAGTTTACGCAGGCTATGTACCCTATCACCCCCTCTAGGGTTATCCAATGCCGTTTCAATTCCATGGAATCTAACACGAGTCAATTCTGCTGAGCCAAGTGTTGAATTAAAATGTACGGCCAAGGGATAATTAGTGTTCACGTTCCTGATCGCCCGTATTTGTTCTTGCATTCTTTCTTTGGCTGGTCTGATAGTACTACCAACATATATTTTCTTTCATAGACAAATAATACAGTACACCATGAACTTGGTATTGCAATTCATGAAAGATCTAATATTGTGTTCCATGTGGGTATTGTATTTGAATAACAATGTAAAATATTAAAACATATTAAAACAAATATGCTTTAAAAATAAATAACATTTTTATTTTTTTTATTTTTTTATTTTAAAATTTTATATAGCGCTGGCTAGACCCAGAGGTATCAGAGCGCTTTACATGAGAAGATAATATAAAGCAAACATGGCATACAAATAGATAAAAAAGATAATGAAACAACGTGTGAGATAAACATAACAAAAATAGATATACAGGTGCAAGAGCTATACACTTCAAGTAACTAGGTATATGATGTTCGGTAAATGGACAGATATTACTGGACAAAAATGTAACATGGTGATTGGAGATCAGGTGCAGGACACAGGTTAGGACCCCCGATAATAATTTGGCCAAACATGGCATATAAGTAAATAAAAGATAAAGACAACAACATGTGAAACATACAAATCAAATAGATAAACAAATCAAACAAGTAGATCAACAAATCAAATAGATAAACAGGGGCAGGAGCTATACATATCAAGTAATTATGCAGATGATGTTCAGGAAATGTACAAGTATTTCTGGACTAATATGACATGGTGAATTTGGAGATCAAGTGCAGGTCACAGGTGAGGATCCCCAATAATAGTTGAGGAGGTGTATTTTGAGGTCTTTTTGAAGCTGAAATAGGAGGGGTTGCAGCGCAGGTTTTGGGAGGGCATTCCAGATGATAGGGGCATTACCAGAGAAGGAGCGTGATTGTGTGGCTTTCTTTTTATGCAGTGGTGGTATAAGGAGGAGGGAGTTGGTGCTTCTCAGGGGTCGTGTGGTGCCTGCAATGAGGAGTTTCTTGGAGAGGTACTGCGGAGTGTTTTGGTGGAGGACTTTGTGAGTGATGCAGGCAGTTTTGTAGGCAGATCTGCCTTCAATAGGGAGCCATTTAAGAGATTTGAGAGCCGGGGATATGTGATCGAAGCGTTTGCAGTCTGTAATGAGCCTGGCTGAAAGGTTGAGCACAGCTTTGATAGGAGCAAGGTGGACCTTGGGGATTCCATTGAGGATGGCGTTGCCATAATCAATACGTGAAAGAACAAGTGACTGGACTACAAGTTTAAAGTCATCGGTAGGTATAAAGGGTTTTATTTTCTTGAGGTGACGGAGAGTGAAGAGGGCTCCTTTAGCAGAGTTTTTGATGTGGACGTTAAGGGTTAGGGTGTTGTCGATAGAAATACCAAGAGATTTGACGGAGTTGGACAGGGTGAGTGAGCAGTTGAGTGCGTTAAGGTCAGAGATCCATGATTGAACGGGGAGAGGGTTGTTTTTAGGGGAGAAGAGAATGATTTCAGTTTTATTAGGGTTAAGTTTGAGATGATTTGAGTGGAACAAGTATTGGATCTTGGTGAGGGTGTTGTTCAGGTGTAAGATGTCAGCATGAGTTTTAATCTTGTAATAGATTTGGGTGTCATCGGCGTAGAGGTGGTAGTTGATGCCTGCTTGTTTAAGAATGAGGGTGAGGGGTTCCATAAAGAGGTTAAAGAGGGAGGGAGAGAGAATAGACCCTTGGGGGACTCCAAGGGAGACAGGAGTGGGGTTAGAAAGACAATTTTGAATTTTGATTTGCTTAGTTCGGTGTTATAGGTAGGAGACGAACCATTTGTAGGCAGTATCGTTGAGGCCGAAACGGGTCCTAAGCACATTAAGTAGGGCTGAATGGTTGACTGTATCGAACGCTGCGGAGAGATCAAGGAGGATAAGAAGGCAGGTCTCGCCATTGTCAAGTGAGTGATGGATGTCATCGATGACATTTAGCATTGCCGTTTCGGTGCTGCAGCCTTTCTTGAAGCCTGATTGAAAGGGATCGAGTAGGTTGAAGTTTTCGATGTGTTTGTCTAGTTGTAGTAGGACACATTTTTCAAGGACCTTTGAGAGAAGGGGGAGGTTAGTGATGGGGCGGAGATTGTTTAGGTCATTGGGGTCAGCATTGGGGTTTTTGATTATGGGAGAGATTTGTCCAAGTTGAAGGGAGGTGGGGACACAGCCAGTGGAGAGAGAGGTTTTGATGATTGTGGTCCAGTATGGGGTGATGATGTGCTTAAGGGCAGGGACAAGGTTAGAGGGTAGGGGGTCTTTTGTGTGGGAGGACGGTTTAAGATTACCAATTATTTTAAGGACTTCTAGCTCAGTCACGGGGAGGAAGTTGAGCAAGGAGGCATTGTTCTTTAATTGTGAGTTAAGGGAGTTGGTTTCCGGAGAAGTGGCAGTGGGTAGGTGTGGGGAGTGGTTAGGGGGGGTGAGGAAGTAGGTGGGAGATGAGAGTCACTGGGGAGCGGTAGAATTGAGGGCAGAAGAGAGAAGGGGTCAGCTGGTCGAGGGGATGTGGAGTAGGCATTAGAGGTGAGGACGGGCTTGCATAGGGATTTGGAGGGGAGCTGTGTGGAACAGAAGGATTGATCAATTTTGGCTATTTTTTCCGAGAAGAAATGGGAAATTTCTTCGCATCTGGCTGAGGAGGCGATCAGATTTGGAGGTGCGGGGGAAGTTTGGTTACGAATGATTTTGAAGAGTTCCCTAGGTCTGTTTTTGGCACGATCAAGTTGTGTGCGGAAGAAGGATGCCTTTTCCTTGAAGATGTGTTTTTTGTACGTGGATCTAGCATGTCTGAGGAGTGCAAGATGGGAGGGAGAGGGATGGTGTACCAGGTTCTTTCCGACAGTCTGAGTGATCGTCGTTCTATCTAAGCAATAGTATGGCATGTGTTGGACTTTGTAGGGGCGTTATTTATTATTCTGTTTTCAATATAGAAACCTTTAGGAAAAATGTTGGACTTTTGTCGAGGTTGGAGGAGTTAGATGTACAATTGCCACTCCTACATATGCAAGAGCAGGAAAGGTGTTACACTTAGGAATGGTTAGATATACCATTCCAGTTCCTAATCATTTAAAAAAAAAACACAACATACAAATGAATAACAATGTAAAATATTAAAACATATTAAAACAAATATGCTTTAAAAATAAATAACATTTATTGTTATTGGAAAACGTAATTCAAACATAATTTAACGAACAAAAAGAAAATAAATAAATGTAAAATAAATACAATGCCCCCCACTACCCAAAAGAAAACCTGAACCAGAAAAATGTAAAATGCATGATGAAAACCTATAATAACTTTAAACTAGTAATTAAATAAAACAAATTGAATTAAAACAGATAATAAATTTAAAGCACGTTTTACAAAGTTAATTATAAAATATCCAATAAAACAAAATTAAAAATGAATTAAAATACAACACATGATGTACATAACAAATAATTAATTAAACAGTTCTCATAATTATCAGCATTTAAATATTTAATTAAAATAAAATATTTGAAAAAAATATTTAAAATTTGAAAAACCTTTCACCCTATTCACCTACAAACCCTGCAACCCACTATTAAATTATACATTATTAATTAAACTGTAGAAAACTAAAAATGCACATTAACTATCGCACACTATACTTAAATAATTAAAATAACAATTAATCAAATACATAATTTACATGATTCATTATGAATTATGTATTTAATTAACACAACAAATTAATTACCGATAAAAATAATATTTTGATATTAAAACAATATTACCCCACAATACCAACAGCACTAAATTAGAAGTTACTAATCAAATATAATATAATGTAGCTACACTTTAAAAACTACAAACTATACAGAAAGTAAAACAATTATATTAATATTTCTAACGCCTAAAACAGCTAATATATTTAATAAATTAAAACATGATTTTTATTATAACGATATTAAAGTAAACAATATTTCTCATTAATAGGGGGAAAGTGTATAGAAAGTATGTTAAACTGCAATGGACATTGAAGTGATCCCATTCCCTCAGGTTCACTTTAGTTATGGATGATATGTGGAGCTTTGCTTCTCTGAAGCATTTCAGTAGCTACAACACCTCCCAGAGCATTTCCTGCTCAATGTCTGGTCCATCACACACCACCCCATATTCGTTGCTTGATTGAACAATTCATACATATAAGGGCTCATTACGATGTTGGGCGGAAAGCCTCTGACCCACACCGTCTCGGACTCGGGACCGACCGACTTGTGGTCGGCGGTACTGACCGCAGAGATTACGATGCGACTGAACACTGTTCGGTCGGATTCCCATTGTTTCCTATGGGAGCTCATATTACGCCAGAGAACCGGCCGTAACACAGGCCCCTATGGGGAAATGGGGTGTGTGTGTAAAACCTTGCACCCTGTCTCAGGCACCCCATGGTGCCTGCCACACAGTGCAGAGTTTTACAGGGGGATTCCATAGGTACCCCCTTGGACACCAACCGTAGGCTGTAGGGGCTAGGCCCCCAAAGTCACTTTCCGACAGCATTTCCATGTCGGAAATGCCGGTGCAGAAAGGCTGTTGGAAACAACATCGTAATCCCGACAGCGGAAATGTCATCCATAGGGGGTTACGGTGTGGTTCTGACTGACAGGAATATTCCACGAGTCATTCAGAACCAAGTCGGAATGACCAGCCGGTTTATGTTCCGACTGCAAACATCGTAATCGGACGGTCAGACTGTAAACCAACCGAGCCAGTCGGAAGGGCTCCAACACAGTCGAAAAGCTTCCGACTGTCGGGCGCAGGTTTTCCGTCTGACATCGTAATGAGCCCCATAATGTAGAAGCTCCACTGAGTGATATTTGAATTGATGTGAGACATCCAGAACCCCTTACAAGGGGTGCAGGGTACACTATGTTTCAACCTAGCTTTTCTCGTTGATGTATGAACTCATTACAGCAGCTCAGATGTTGTATAAGCAATACCTTCTGAAACCACAGAGGGATAGTTTAGAAGGCATAGAATATCTTCAACAAGAAGAATATATTAAAAGTCTTTATACATCCTATCTACAATATGGCCTGATGTTTCCATCAGGCCATTTTCCTTCAAGGAAAACAGGATGCAATTTAAAAAACAATGAAACGTTTATGTTTCATTTTTTAAGAGTAGGCAGTGGTCCATGGGACCACTGACTGCTCTTAAAAATATTTTTGCTGGCCAACACAAAGGGGAAGGGGTCCCTTGGGGACCCCTTCATGTTTGCAAATGGCTTGCCACCTACTTGAAGTAGGTGGTAACTGCAATTGTTTTGTGACCCCATTTGCAGTGGTAAAACAATTGTACATACCAGTGCGACTCGCTATTAGGAAGGGAACTCCAGATATGGGATCATCAAAACTGGGTCATTTTGTCTGCATCAAACCAGCTTCTCAGTTTTCATCAATGGCATTCTGTTTGTCTAAGTGAAAAAGACTTGCTCTGAATTCTTCATGATCAAGGGGTCTGTCATCTAGTGTTTCTTCCAGGAAATGGTCTTGATTACCTAATTCAGTAATGTCTTTGTTAACCTCCTTAAAGCTCTGTTTAAGTTCCTCTTCGCTCACACCCAATCTATGATTTTTAAGCAAAAATATCCCTGTGAAGCTCTTGGTGACTATCTTATTGTCATCACATGTATGTGTAATGCTGTAGTATCTCCTCTTCCTTCTGCTTACCATGCCGAAAAAAGGCATCATTTTTCTTGGGACCACTTTATTGAAGACAACGTTTTAAGGGGGTGTCTTTTCTTCCACCCTTCAGGCTGGTCATCTTTGCTCACAGGGCTAGACAGTTTCATGTCTGTTGGGCCTTGTGTAGCCATGTGTAGCCCATGTCCATTGGACTTTCTTTCACAGTAGGGTCTCTCTGTACAGCAGCAGATTGCCGTCTGGGCCAGTGCCACTCTCCTGGTAGGTGTCAATTCTTGGGGATGCAAAGGTGAAATCTGCAGTCACCAGATCATTACAAAATATAGCATCACGTGGTCCATCACCTCACTTGATATTTAAGTGATCATTGTCAATATTGCACCACTGAGATGGTGAACCTTGTCCCCCCAAGCACCAGACGCAGGGTGGGGGGATTACCAGCCCAAATCAGTGTGTCTGTGTCTGTGTCTGCATTAGGAGGTTTCTGTTGTTGTCCTCCACCCTCACATCACTATCTGCCCCCCTTCTCTGCCCAGTCCACCATCATCAGTATCCAGCTATATTTCTCGGGCACCCACCAATGTACCTCAATTGTCAATGGTGCCAGCTCCTCCTCCTCGCCCCAGTTTGCTAACTAAGGGAGAGTATCAGTGCCTCCCAGAATATCAATGTCAACCCAGGGCCCAAAACCACAATTGTATCCCCTCACCTTCCTCCAGCATGCCACATGATGCTTGCCTCACCATTTTGGTGCTCTGATCTGGGGATTCAGGTGCAATATCTCCAGGGTCCTTTCATGAATCAAGCCAATAACAGCACTCCACCACTGCTGGTCAGTGACTTATGAGGCTCAAGAGAACCGCGAGGCACTGCCAGTGTACTGTACATCTCCTTATTTACTTCGCTGTAGTTCTTTTCCTAGATTATGTGTAATCGTCTCTACAGCTTTGCATTCTATCCCACCTGTTGACTGCCATCTTGTGTTATCTAAGTGAATTCAATACATATCTAAGAGTACTGTCAGAAAGGTGTTTCTCCAGTCAAAGCTCCCTCACGAGTTCTTCTGCACTTTGTCCAACCACGTTGATTTTACAGAGCTTTGGAATCACATTGGGCAGGTACTTTTTCTCAGCAGTGGATGCTGAGGTAAGTTTTGAGATGTGTGCTGCCATATTGTGCTCAGCTCCCCCACTGGTTTGGTCTTCTCAGGCCAACATTGGATAACAGTGTTATAAAGTTACCTAGGCAGAGATTTTGGCATCAATTGTACATTTTTTAGACAAAATCACTATATAACCTGACATCACAAAGTATAGAAAAAGTGATGGATGGAATACTTGAATTATTCTCAGCCATTAGTAATCACTCGCATCCCAGTCCATCATTATTTTGTACACTTTGCCACCTCAGTTTGGACTCGGCTAAATGCAAATCAGTCTTGAAACTTCTCCAATGGGAACAGTCCAGCCTGAACTACCAAACCAGGCCCTCCCTTAACCATAACACAAGCAACCAAGGACCAGTTTCGCCCTTGTAATAGGCTCAGTAGCAGAGTATAGCTTGGTTGCAGTGAAACCGTGTGCATGCCACCCACATCTGGTAAAGAATATAAAAAGTGAAGGATGGAATGCTTGAATTTCACCACGCGCATCACCCTAGAAAAGGTCATAAACATGGTTGCACATACTCTGTATAATCTAGCAAGCATCAGCTTACTGCCACTAGGCCAAATGGATCACCACCAAAACAGGACAGTGTACATGTTCCTGTTACAGTTGATAAAATGAACTGCCAGGCTCCAATCTCTCTCTCTAACATTGTATAGAAATACATGGCTACTCGAAATGTACAGTCCACCAACCACATGTTTGTAGCTACACTTAAGCTGCTATGCCCCATTTCTTTTCACCATTTTGGCCCTCTGTATTGGAACTCACTTCCTTCAGACATCTGGGCTTCTGACTCTTTGCCGGAATTCTCAAAAGACCACTGAAAAGTCATGTTTGCAACTTGAAAGAAGATGGTTATTACTCCCTTTCTAATTCATATCAATGTTTACTTACCCCTATTTCATGCTGGTAGGATCCACTAGCTAAATATATGTCATAGCCTTGTGTAAATGTTTGGCCAACTCTAATGTTGGTCACAGAGCTGTTGCAATTGAAAGGTGATGTGTTTTTCAAAACAATGTTAACCAAAACATTCTCAGTGGTTCATATACTATCATCAACACTACGTAACACTTCAATATTGTACGTCCTACACAGACAGCTTACGCTCTCACGATGGCCCGTACCGGCAGACCGCTCAGATGTCACCCAGAGGGAAAGCTCCTCACAAGCAGATGGCTAGCAAGGCTCCCCGAAAGAGCAATCCTGCCAATGGCAGAGTCAAGACACCTCACCGCTACTGGCCCAGGACCACGACTCTCTGCAAGATCCACCCCCGCTAGAAGTCCAGGACCTGCTTATCAGCAAACTGCACTTCCGGCTACTGGCACGGGAGACTGCGCAGGACTTCAAGACCAATCTGTGCTTCCAGAGTTGTGCAGTCATTGCCCTGCAGGAGGCTAGCGAGGGCTACCTGGTCAGGCTCTTTGAGGACCACAACATGAGCGAAATCCACATCAAGAGGGTCAGCGTTATGTCCAAGTACAATCAGGACCACAGAGCAATGCTAGCAAACGCCATACACTTTTCTGATGGCAATATTGCTGTCAAATAAATAGGTAGATGAAAACAATTATGAAATTAGCAGATGTTAGGGATTGTCCTGAAAGTCTTACCCTGCATTGTTAACATAATATTCTAAATTACTTTCATCAATTTAAACCTGATAACAATTGAGAAACATGAAAATTTAATTTTATAGTCAGTAGAAGAATAATGTCTCATGCATGACTTTACTCTAATTTAATATGAGCAATTTCTTATTTCTTTTCTCAAATATTGGATTTTTTTTTCGCACCAGAGAGAACAAGTTGGCCCCTTAAAATGCTCTAGGAAGAGCAAAAATATTTTAACTGGCTGTGTGTATTCTATCAGAAAAATCTAACCTTCCACTTTCAAACATGGCTGAAGGCACAATGTACCAAAGTTAATTAAAACATTGCTTTGTTTTAATTTAACAAAAGAAGTACAACCTATTTCTTGAGAGTGATCACCATTTTTATGGAATGATAAAGCTAGAAATCTGTGATATATTAACTAGAGGAATGTTCTTTACAGGGGGAGTTATAAGATGACATTTAGTCCTCAGGTTCTGTTACTGTATTTCTATTTTCCTATACATTTGCTATGCCACATTTCCATTCCATTTTTTGAAACGTTATTGGGAAAGTTATTGCCAAGAAAACTGAGTGTCTTTAGCACTATTAGTGCCATGCTGTATGGCTTTTTGTGGTTCACTTTAGGATTTGTTTTTGCCATCATTTTTTTTAACATTCACCACACTACCTATAGAGTGCAGATGTCATGAACATCATATGCTTCTAATAAATTGAGGAAATTCCTTTGGTACTCACACTACAGGTATTTCCTTCTGATATCCTTACTTTGGGATGCAAGGGAATAGTTCCTATTGCAGCTCGAAGTATTTTTTTTTTTAGATTGAGTGACGCCCAGCGCACCGTGCATCTCTAAAATTGAAACTGAATGCAGATGGAGCCAAAACCCTCCTGCGATGTTCAGTGTGATCAGTGCTCAGGGGTATAGTTTAGTGCCCAAGCACTGATCACAAAAAGAGAGGTATCATTAGAAAGTGGAGAAGTCCCCTTTTCCAATGGTACCTCTCCCCAGTGGATCCCTGCTTTGAGATGCAACAAGAGAACAGTCAACAGGTAGAGATCCAACCATAGTCACAAGGGATGGCTTAATTCATAATATTTTATTCATTTATGCTTCCACTTTAAATAATTATTGGCTCCACAGGTAAGCAAGGAAGTCTGCTTAAGGTGAGTTCTGCTTAAGGTGAGGAGTAGCATTCCTCGGGCCACAATCTTTGTTCTGTCTCTTCCAAAGTTTGTGTCAGAAGATTCTATCTAGACCTACTGTGAGGATTGTAGTTTATTTTATGGTTTGATTGTGCAACCTTACCATGTAATACACTCACAAAAACATCTTGGGTCCAGTCAGGTCAGGATCAGTTGCAAAACCTCTAGCTCAACCCTGGGTAGCTACGGCTTTAAGTACCAAGGCTTAATAAAAAGGAACCTTTAGCATTTAGAAGCACTAAACAACAAAATAAGAAATGTATGCAACATGAAGGAGATCCAACACCAATTTATAAAACTAGATTCTATTTTTATGAATTTTTAGACACCAAGATAAACAATATCCACCAGAGGGTTATGGAGATATGGATTTTTAGGTAAAACATAAATCTCTACTTTTTTGTCCAAGGGGGAAACAAGTATTGGTAACTGTAAAGTGTACAAACATTTGAAAAATTGGAAAGAGTTGGGTTTGGCTACTTCGGCCCGAGCTGGGTGATCATTTCTGACAGGAAGATGGTAAGGGGGGGACAAGAAGTAGTATTTGGATAGTTACCTGGTCACCAATTTGCCATGACGTGAGTGAGGCTGCTGGGCCACGGTTAGGGTTTGTTTTGGCCTGTCCCGTTCTTTTCTGCTGGCCGAGGAATAGCCACACCCCCCCTTTAGGTGGGCTATTTCAACATGGCTGATATGCAGACGTGCGCAGTGGGAGCCCCACTGGCGCGCCAAAAGCATGTCTAAGGCAAGGCCATCTGAACCCGTCCCCCTGCCCGTCCGGACTCCCAAGTCATTCGCTACACAGTCACAGACTTAAGGCAGTTAGCACCTGCGATAACAGAGGAATGCCGCTACTCGCTAGAGGTAGGAGTTTCATCCTCAGTGTGCAACATATGTGTTTTCTCCCCGAATGGCCAGGAGGTCGCCTCAGCGGAGGTAAGCTCAGAGACAGGTCGTAGGTGAGTTGTTTGACAATAAATTGTCGCTAGATGTCCGAACACAAGTGTGAGATTTTTAACATCCTTACTGACTAGCAACCGGATGCCTTGTTTCTAACTGAGACATGGCTTGCTGAGGCATCTGCCCCAGATATTCTAGATGCAATCCTTGATGGTTACGAGATTGTGAGGCACGATTGCTCCTCTCAGAGAGGAGGTGGTATTGCAATTATTTTTAAACAAACTATATGTTGCTCATTTATAGATATAAATCTGGTTGACAGTGAGGCAGCCTTTTTTACTCTGATGCTATTGAGCAATTGTGCTCTTACAGGTTTTTAATTTACCGCCCCCCCTGGACCACATCAAAATGTATCTCGGCTCTAGCAGACCTAATTCACCAGTTAGCATTACGTCACAATAGATTGATAGTTTTTGGCTATCTGAATCTACATTTTGATGATAATTCATGTAGCGGGGCTTGGATATTAATTAGGGATCTCAACACTGCATTTAGTTCAGCGGGTGTCCGGGCCCACCCATGCATTGGGGCATACTTTATACCCCATTTTTTCTAACTTCTCCACACTGATTGTGGAAGCCCCTATTGGGATCCCCTGGACTGATCATTATATTATTTCATTTCAAGTCCTGCTTCCCAATTCAGTTACGCTAAGCAATGGAAATGGGACTGCAATATCAGGAAATGGACCAAGATCAATCCTGAGGCCTTTACTAAGGCGTTTGCAGTTACTGACTCCGTTGTGGGGGAAGACACTGCTGTAGCTACAGCCAATCTTGAAAACTGGATTAAAGGAGCACTGGATAATAGAGCTCCATTGGTCACCAGGCATAAACTGCGGGCCTTTTTCTCTGCGCCTTGGTACAATGAGACTTTAGCTGCTGCAAAGAAGTCCTGTAAGCGTTTGGAGCACCTATGGCAGAAGGACTATAGCACGAACAACGTGGCCAGTTATAAAAAGGAACTTGAACAATATCATAAGCTTATTAGAAGCACCCGCAGAGAGTTTTATACTCAGAAGATTGAGAGTTTGACTAAGTCCGCTAAAGAAGTTTTCTACCATTAACCTCTTCGACGCTTATGACGAGCTCAGCTCGTCATGAGGCACAGTGGAGCTGTGCTCATGACGAGCTGAGCTCGTCATAACTGCCGCGGAACGCCCACGCGGGACTAATTCCCCTGCTGTGCTGGGCGTTCCACTGAGTGGGCGGAGCTGTGACGAGCCCAGCTCGTCATGAGCACAGCTCCACTGTGCAGCATGACGAGCTGGGCTCGTCACGAGCACCGCGGCGCCGCGCGCGGCCCCTCCCCCCCCGCACCGCGGGGGAATTAGCCCCGCGTGGAAGGGGTTAACTCCTTGTCTTCCTTGGAGCTCGTCTCTGTGACAGTGACACCATCCAGGGAAAGCTGCAAAAAGATTGCTGCCTTCTTCGGAACTAAAGTTGCGAATATTTATAACTCATTCCCGGTGGAGTTCAGGAACTGCTGCGGATCAGTAACTAGTATAGAGGGTATAAACTCAGAGAAGGACCTTGTGAACTTTACAGCTTCTGCCTTAGAAAAACTAAAAGGTCTATTCACTCAAATTAAATCAGGGTCCCTAATAGATCCAGCTCCATTCAGAATTCTGGTCCAAGGTATGGATTCTATTCTTCCGTATTTATGGCAGCTTATAACAGTGTCTCTACAGCTGGGGCTAGTCCTTCAAAAATGGAAGCAAGCCATTGTGTTCCCTTTGTGGAAGAAACCTGCAGCAGATCCAATGCATAATGAAAATCTAAGACATATCTTGCTTCTACCCTTTTTGCCAAAATAACTGAAAAGCATGTGAATATGCAGTTTAAGAGCTTCATTGAGTCTAACAACTTGCTACATCCATCTCAGTCAGGGTTTAGGGTACATCACTCTACGGAGTCAGCATTACTGCTGGCCATAGAAACTCTCATATGCTGTGTGGATGGAGGATAGACTACTGCTCTGGTACTGTTGGACCTCAGCGTGGCTTTCAACAACGTGTCCCATGGCCTACTTATACAGAGGCTTGAGGATTGTGGAGTCGGTGGTAGTGCACAGTGGTGGCTAGCCTCCTTCTTACAATATCACACTTTCCAAGTAGCCCAAAGGCCTTTCCTGTCTGATACTTTGCCGATAGCACAGGGGCTGCTTCAGGGCTCCATTTTGAGCCCAACTCTATTTAACTTATATCTGCGCCCCCTGGCCGAGATCATCGAGAGCCACAATGTGAAACTTGTGTCATACGCCGATGATACTCAACTAATTGTGACGATATCTCAGGAAAGAGATGAGGCCGCGGTGCAGTTTAAATCTTGTGGAATTGTCTGTGTGGATGTCTGACATCTGCTTGAAACTTAATGCCAATAAAACTATGGTCCTTATTGTTGGTAAATCTCCTTCTATCTGCCCCTCCGCTTGGTGTCCAGATGTATTGGGTCAGATTCTTGACTCCAAATCAAAAATTACAAATCTGGGTGTATGGTTTGAGCCTAAGCTGGCCTTTGAGAACCAGATAAGCAGTGCAGCTGGGAAATGCTTCAGTACCCTTAAAGTCCTGAGAAAGATCTTGGACCTGCTCCCTGTGACATTAAGGAAAACCATAGTACATGCCCTGGTGACCTCACAGTTAGACTACTGTAACGTCCTTTATTTTGGAGCTGCAAAAGGGGACTTGAAAAAACTCAAAAGGATGCAAAATGCTGCAGCACGACTAGTATTAAATCTCTCCAGAAGGACATCTACCAGTGCGGCTCTTGCTAAACTTCACAGGCTCCCACTAGAGAAGATTATCACTGTTAAAGCCATGTGCTTCTGTCACAAAAGTCTTACTGGCAGGGGCCCTAAATATCTGTCCTTATTGGTGCAGCCCTATCATCTGCCGCGCATCCTGAGATCCATGGGTGCTAATTTAGTGTCAGTACCAATGTTTTTAGAGCCTGGCTAGGGGGACGCTCTTTCTGTTATCAAACAGCTAAGCTATGGAATTCCCTCTCGGTCCATCTGATGATGCTCAAAATGCTTTTCGGACCCGCTCAAAACATGGCTGTTTAGGTTACCTTAGTGTAGGCTCTGGGTGAGCCATTGTTCCTTTTAGCACACTGCTCCTGCCTGGGATGGTCTGGTACAAGCACAGGGGGACACTGGATAGTGTATCCATAGCGCTTTAGAAGACGTATTATTATTATTATTATTGTTCAAAGAAGTTTCAGGTCCAGTTCCACACTTCCATGAATTTGAATGGAATGGTCTTTAGGCTGGGGTGCAGGATTCTGAGGATGCCGAAGATGCTCTGGGTGCTGGTCGACGGGGTCTTCCTGAGGTTATTCCTTGGTCCAAGGGTAAGGTGGGGCAACATTGGCCAAAGAGTCGGCATTCCTCGAAGTCCTCTTTGAGCCAGTACAAGCACAGCTGTGGCTAAGCTACCGATCTCTGGACAGACCGGGTCGAGCAATATCCTTTGATCAGGGCTAGAGTTCATCTTTGGCAACCAATCCAAACTCTGACAACCCTCCCAAGTCTGGCAGATACAGGTGCAGTTTAGACACCAGAGAAGAGGTCTTCTTGACTGCAGTCGGTGGTCAGTGGCGATTCCTTACGAGTAGCTACCAACTGGCCAGAACAGGCTACTTCAGCAATTATGGCCATGCCCCTGGAAGTGGGGGTCAGCAGACTGACCCTTGGAGTCAAAATTTCTGTCTGCGGCTCAGAAGCAACTTTTCCTTGAGCCAGGTATGACAGGCACAGTCCTCTCCTTGTTAGGCAATCAAGCAGCAAGTGCAGTCCAGTGGTATGTGCAGCCTCTCTTGTCAGGTCCAGGGGTCAGCAGTGCAATCCTTCTTTGGTCCTTTCTCCAGTCTAGATGTGATCAGAGGCTCAGGGGGCCAGGGGTGCCATATTTATGCCGAGAACGTGCCCTGGGGGGGAATGCGTTCACTAGCCAATGGGATACCAGGATCCCTCCCGCTGTATGATGACTTCCGGATATTTGTGGCATCTAGCAATCCCAGAGTGCACTATTCTGCCCACTGCCACGATTTCTGAACCCTTCATTGGATGGTAGGGGCTTGGTAACCCATCCTAGAGATGTGGCTACCTGGGGGCTACAAACCCACCATAAAACTGGCTTGGCAACTGGTTTCCCCTCTTTGTTCCCACTGCCAGCCCATCTACCCAAACAAATGGGCAGCCCCACATGATCGTTATCGCCATTTGCCCACCAAAGGGGGCTTCCCCTTTGAAGCTCACCTAATGGACTAACACCCTGTTTGGCTTCCTGTAAGGGGGAGGTACACCCTTCATCTGTGGCAGGCCACTATTGTTTCTGAGCCTGGGAGTCATTCACACATCTCCTCAGGAGGGCAGAAGGCTGTCTAGTGGCCAGAACCTGTGAAAGGCCATGGATAAACTAGGCAACAGAGTGGCTGCTTTCTAAAAGTTTCCTTTCCTTAAAGTGACATTAAATTAGACTTGGGCATAAAGTAGGGTTTAATGCCACGATTAATTTGATACCTTGAAGTACCCATTTCAGTAGTCCCATTCACAAGTTAGCCAGACTAAGAGGTCAACTGGTAACTTTGTACTAGCCAATTGGGCTATTAATGTTTCCATAGCAAAAATGTCAATTTGGAGGTTTTGCTGTTAGGACATATTAATGTATATGTCCTACTTAATAATATACAGCTCCCTGCATTAGGGCTCGATATGCCTTCCTTAGGGGAGAAACATATATTGTTAAGATAATTGGGGGCTTTGCCATTGTTTTAAATGGCAAAATTGAATTAGCAGTTTTAAAAACTGCTCTTCTGGACTGCAGTGCAGGTTGGGTGTCTTTTTGTACTTTGTCGTACGCAGGCTGGCACGATCAGTGCTGCAGCCCTGGGTGGACACTCTAAACTTCATGCCCTGGGTTAGTGTAGTATCCTCTGGTCATGTTGATGTGTTCCCTTTCATCCTGTACCTAGCTGCTCAGCCTGTGTGAGTGTTCTGAGTGGAATGTTTGGTGTGTGGGCTTTGTGTGGAATGCTTGGGTGACTGGAGCAGAAGAACAGTTGGATGGATGGGGCTGAGCAGCTAGCAGGCTGCTCCCGGTGGGACTGTTGATGGATACTTAGGACTACTGTTAAATACCTGTTGATGAAGATTTATACGTGTTTATCTGCTACTGGAATAAACCTACATTGGCTTCATCACACCAGCGTTGTCTTGATTACTACATTATTATTGGCGACGAGTTGGAGACGTCCCCACGCTCAGCAGTGGGTACAAGTGGCCTGAGAAACCTCATCATGCTTTCTACAATATGCTGGAGAAAAGATACTACAAGTAACGGACGATTGGTCAAAGCAACATGAACAATTTGTTACAGAAAATACTCTCAAGAGGCCGCACAGGTATCTCTCTTTAAAGACATTCAGCTTCAAATGAAACAAAGGAAACAAGCACAAAGACAGCGCGCTGTGCAGTCCCACCGGTGTCCATCACACCGGACAGCCCCCACACAAGCGTGCTGTACCCCGCCTCTAGAGTCAATTTCAACAAGAGGCTTCATGGACGCTGCGCAGAGTGAGCTTTCACACACAGTAAGACTTAACTTTTACTTCAAGGTTGCTGCGCAGAGTGTGACTAGCATGTACATTTTTACAAGGGAAAGTTTGTCTGACTTTGCTTGTGTGTGCCTGAGGCCTGAAGGCACTGGACCAGCCGTCCATACATACTGGGACTTCCACAGAGTCACGCATGGAAATGCACAAACAGTTTTACATGGACTTTCCCATTGGAATCAGGTGAGAGGATGTCGCAGAGCAGCGTTGGTTTGCTGGCTTTCACTCTGGGGGAAGAAGACTGCTTACGCTATGGCAGATGTTGTGTACAGACATACGCATGCATTTTCACCAACATGATCCTTATGTACTTTTGGATCGGAACTGTGAGTTCCAAGCTGTGTTTTCACTGGTACGGGCAAACATTTTTATGCCCATTCTGGAGTATTACATTCTATTTCAAGACTTATGTTTTCTGGTTTGGGAAGGTGCCCGTAATATGGTGTCTATTTATCTGAGAGCACCATTTTATGAGACTGTTCCTTTTCGCTGCAGCGGAGGTCTCAAGAGAGGGCCGTCGTGATGGGAAATTTTGCGGTTTAAAAATGCTTTTAACATGGCTTTTCATTTCTCTAAGTTGAGGCAAAACAGTTGCGCTCCAGTTTTCTACATTTTTTTTTAAAAAACGGCTTGCGCACCTTACCTTTTCCATGGTGTCGCGCAGAGCCGTTCCAGAGGCTTTCATGACGTCTGGATCCTTGCTGGTCATCAGTTCTGCTTATGGACGTTTTGCAGCAGGAGCGTGCCGTGAGCCACTCGGCAAGCGTCTCCTGTGCGTGCAGCCACTCTATGTGTGAAGTTAAGCACTGCAGTGTGCATTTCCTGCTACAATTTGCCAACCACGTATTTCTCTCTTGCACGTCGTGTTCAATAAAGATAGTCTTGAATTATAGTGCTGACAGGAACTCACATGGATGTCATGTCGCGAAGCAGTTTATTTTCAAGGTATTTTTCCCTTTTAATTCCTTGTGCATGCACATGGAAGTACTCAGTGCACAGCTTTGAACTTCGACATGGTTACGCAAGCGATGCGATGTTGGAGGTTGCCAGTTTTTTTTGGGGAATATTTTTTTTTTAAGCAATGTTATTAACACGAAGCACATTTGACAATAACATCCAATGAGGTTGTTTCCCTCGTCCACATAGGAAATTTATTTATGCTGATATCTGTTTGGGTCATAGTCCCATTTTTCCTTGTTTCTTATATTTTATCCCTGTCTAGGGATGGGAGTGGGTTTTAAGTCCCATGACCCCACGTTCACAGTTACTTACATTTGGGATGGGTTTCAGCACCATTTCCTTGTTATTAGTCTCCACACCTTCGTGGTCAATACGCTTGTTGTGGGGTTATGGGGTGTTTTCACATTTACGCAGTTTATAGGGGGTTATTGTCCCACCTATGTCAGTAGTAATGGGTGTCAGTCCTATTTACTTAGTTTAAAGGGGGTGTTAGTCCCACCTTTGTTATTTTGGATTTGGGTGTCAGTCCCTTCACTTCCTTGTACGTTGTCATGTGTGTGGGTAGTCCTCTTGTGATGCCACACTGTGCTGCATCCGTATTCCCATGCTGTACAAGTCCTTGGGGGTTAGTCCCATGTGATGTAATCTGTACATTTGGGTGTCAGTCCCAATCATCGTTTTTTTTTCACTGGGGTTTTAGTCCCACAGTGTCCCTCACATGAGGGGTGGCGTATGGTGTTTTCGCCACAGTCTCCTCACGTGAGGTGTACTTCTTTGGGTGTTGTTCCACCCATTGTATTCTAGTCTGGGTTAAGTTTACCTTTTTCTTCTGTCATGTGTGTTTTGCTCACTTGTTGTATGTGAGCTCTTCTTGGTCTTCGTACATTTTTCTTTGTTCACTATTAAAGGAGGAGGATGTTGTTAGTGTGTTTTTCTATCCTATCATCCTTCTTTCCTCCTTAGTGTGTCTGTTTTCCCTCTCGTGATGTATTTCACCATGCATCCCTGGGTTTATGGACTGTTTTCATCTTTTGTACATTTCTGTGTATAGTTGTTTTCATTTTAGTTTGGGTCCTTTTAATTTTCAGTGTAAAAGGGAGAGGATGTGTAGTATCCTCTGGTCATGTTGATGTGTTCCCTTTCATCCTGTACCTAGCTGCTCAGCCTGTGTGAGTGTTCTGAGTGGAATGTTTGGTGTGTGGGCTATGTGTGGAATGCTTGGGTGACTGGAGCAGAAGGACAGTTGGATGGATGGGGCTGAGCAGCTAGCAGGCTGCTCCCGGTGGGACTGTTGATGGATACTTAGGACTACTGTTAAATACCTGTTGATGAAGATTTATATGTGTTTATCTGCTACTGGAATAAACCTACATTGGCTTCATCACACCAGCGTTGTCCTGATTACTACAGTTAGTTATCCTTGGGACCATATATTAGGGACCTATAAGTAAGTCAGCCTATGCCAATTGGGGTTAGCCATTTCAACATACATTTTGTAATGGGTTAGAACACTGGCACTCAGGTCTGGTTAGCACGCCTCACTGCACTCTACGAGTCACAAAAACCAGAAGCATCAGCCAAAATCTTTGGGGGTGATCATGCAAAGAGAGGCATTTCCTTACACCTAAAAAGAAAGCATAACTGTGGCCCAGCTTATTAACAACTATGCCACAAGGAATCTCTATCGAATACAGCAAACAGGACCATGTGTTCAAGACCTCATTATTATACTGCTGTAAATTGTACTGCACATCCTGGTGCATATGGCGTATTTTTTCTAAGTGGTGCCATAATTTTGAGTCACATAAAAGGTCATAATAAGTTGTCTGACTTCTACCTTCTCCACAATCAGTAGAAGTCAGAATGTTTCCACAGTGGTGTTGCATCGCCTCTTTTGGGTTTCCAAAAGACAAAATATTCTATGGTCCTGGTATGTTCAAATAGTAGGTATGCTGCATTTGCATAGTCCATCTAAAAGTTCATAAGCTTTCCACAGTGTTCAAATTATTTTCCTACATTGGTAAGCGGCACACACAACAAAGCTGTCTCAGCTAACCTAAAAATCCAGTAGCAAAACTCTGATAGCAACTTCATTCTCAGATAAGAATCACACTGCTCTACTCTCCTGCTTCAAAGGGACTAAAGCTGCATTTCAGATGTCACTGTTCGTGGAAACTTGTTGCAGAGTGTGCCAGAGTGTTTGTAACGTTAGTAGGGCAGATATAATTAGTTAGTGATGAATGAGACAGAGATGAAACAAATATTACTATGTTTGAATGTATGGAGATGCCAGGAAAGGGAAAATGAATACATAAAAACACAGGGCATATTTATAAAAAATCACGTAGTGCAGCAAGTCACCTTGCTTCACTGCGTGGTAGGAAAAAGGAAGGAATGCGCCGTATTTAACATTATACGGTGCATTCCTAAGTTTCCATGCCCTGGTGCACAATGTGCTGTCTAGCGGCAATGCAGGCACCCGAGTGTCTGTGTTGCACACAGGATTGTTTTTGTGCAGGAAGGGACACCTTAGGTTCTGGATAAGAAGAACCTGAGGCAGACTGCGGGGTAGAAGGTAAGAGAGGGCCCTTTGGGGCACTGGGAGCCAAACAGCATTGCCTGTCAATATTTTTTGTTTTTCTATAATAGATTATGAAGATGAGTGCCCTTTTTTCTATAATAGATTCTGAAGATGAGGTGCCCATAGGATGACTGTTGGATTCTGAAGAGAAAAGGGATTTTCTTATGAGGGGCTCTAATGAGGAATTTTTCACCTGATGTCTTTTCCTTCACTATTTCTCTTCATCAAAATCAGTGCTGATCCTAGGAGGCTGGTTAAGTATAAGAGAAAGGGCGAGGTACGTCCTGTTAAGAGAGTTGACATGCCAGGGGCCCTCTGTCTTTAGGGGGTGGTGTGAAGGGCTCAAAGGGGATTGGAATAGGCGTCCCATTCTTCAGGAGACTGTACTCAGTGAAGATATTACTAGTATTGACATAATTCCTGACACTCTTTATAAATGAAGGGTCACTTCAAAATGTTCTTTTTGCTGGTGTATGTGATGGCATCACTTACTTTTGTCACACGGCATGTTAGAAGCCTGGGGCGCTATAGGAGATAATTTCTATTTACTTTCTTAAAGACAGTGAGAGCAGATATATTCTGCTACTAGGAATGTGGTCTACCTTTCCAGAGGTCAAATGATGGCCCCCACTATGGGTGTTGTATACAGCAGGAGACACCAATAAACCTAAAGAAGACCAGGGTATCAATTGTAACAACAAAATAATGTATTAAAGGTTTCATTCAAACAAACATTAATTAATTCACTATCATATTTGAGAAATTATATTAATTAGTCAAAAACACAGAAGAAAAAGACCAAGATTTGTCAGAAAATTGTATTTAAATATTTAATGGCTTTTAAAAGATTCAGGCAGCATAAAAAAAGTACATGATAAGTGAAAAGTGTAACAAGTAACATGCTCAGATTTGTGCAGGCAGTGCAAAATGTTTACAAAACTACTAATGCATTATAGTTGTGTAGAGGTATTGAACATGATATAAATCTTTGTATTGAAGAGTAACTCTGTGTGTAGGTGGCAGTTCTGTTCATTATGTTCCACACATGTTTTTTTGGTACTGCAGAAAAAGTTTCCACAAGGAATTTTTTTTTATACTACATACCTAGTATTGTAAGCAGCCATGAGTTATTAGACAGAATTGTGTCAGCATGACAATTTCTACGTAACATAGACGACTGTGTCCACTAGGTATTAAGCTATGTACATGTGCCTGTTTTGCTTCAGAAGATGGGCTATCTGTAAAGTTTTCACCACAGCATGAAGGCTGCATGTAGTATAATCTTTAGCACCTCCAGTGGTTGCTTATTTTAAGCAAATAGTGTATTTTTTGCCAAGTGTTGCATAGAGTGTACACTGTTCTTAGTAGACACTTTTAATACTCTGCAGTGTATTTTTCATGAGAGTTTCACTGTCTGGAAACAGCCTGGTACAGGATAAACTTTATCCATAGAGTAAACACTGTTTATAGTACACACTTCTCTACTCATATCAACTTAATTTCTCAATGTAGTTTCGGTGACTGTCAGGGGTTTGATACAGTAAAATGCTGTCCCTAGTAAGAAAATAGAAAAATAATACAAAATATGCAAAACTCACTATTTGGGATTTATGTGAGATTACGCTAGGAGAAAAAAATGTCACTGACCACTGTAGATCTCTAAATCTGCTTTTGTTTTCTAATGCTGTTGTAACAGCAGGACAGAGAGTTTCAACTTAACGTTTTTGGGGCATATTAACAATGCGGCGATAACAAATTATCGCCGCTTTTGCGGCCGTTTTCGGCCGAAAAGCGGCGATAATTATATCGCTTTATCAGCATAAGACACGCTATCGCGTGTTTTGCTGATTTTGCTCCTCGCTTCAGCACGCCTAACTTCGCATCGCTAATGAGATGCAAAGTAGGCGTGTCTGTGGAAACAACATGGGTAAATATCGCGAAGGCAGCTTCGCGATATTTACAATGCGGGGAAGCGATTATTTTAATCGCGTTAAGTATGTTTTAACGCAGGAATTTAACGTCTGTTAAATTCCTGACTAAGGCATACTTAACATGGGAGGTGGATTCATGTGATACGACCACAGGGTCGTATCATCAAGTATATCGTCGTTTTCCATGGAACATCGTTGTTAATACAGCGCTAGCCTGGCGAAATATTCCAGCGATAGAAGAAAATGCGGTATACAAGGTCAGCGATAATTATTGCTGCCTGTTGCAAATATGCCCCTAAGTTTTTGTGAAGCGCATGGCTGCCTTAGGGCTTCCCAGCGCTGATTGAGAGTGCTGACAGCAAGAAGAATGGATGGGCCCAACTCAGAGGCTACTGGGGGAACAGCCATGCCTTGAGCTTTTTCCTAAAGCTGGGTTCCAGTGTTCAGTGTTGTTTTGGGTAACAGTCATCAGACTGCAGGCACCAGGCCAGTGGATTCTGTCTACTCCCCAATCTTGGCAGCTGCACATTTCATAGTAAATATTGTCCATCATGGGCAACCGGTTAATACTTTATGACCGGAGGAGTAGCTGCAAATCACTGACACATTGCTTTTCAAGTTGTAAGAAAGAAAACAACTTTGCTGCATACATTTCCTCGTGACTAGAAGTTTGTACATTACCACTCGCAATATTAATTGCAAATTGAAAGGCGTATTTGTGCATTATGAATTACGATGTTGCATTTGTAGCCAGTGAATTTTCCTCAGCTAGGTTAGAAAATGTAAAGCCCTCCTGAACATAAGTCCCGACGTTCTCCAGTGGCCTTGTTGTTCTTGATAGATTCTTGTTAGGTATCCATTGAAACAACGTCTGTCACGCATTCGCCGAACTCTCGAGCACTCCGGAATCGGTGCAGCTTCCCATACACACATATTATAAAATCTGCAAATGTCACTATTTTGTCTTTATTTTCAACACTCTGCATATTCACCAGCATGCAGCAGTGTGTCAGGGTCTTATGTAGTAGAGCATGGTCGCTAATTAACATTTGTATGTGTTGAAACTGAGGACATAAGGTCTCAATGTTTTTGATAACTACTTGATGTTTAATGGATCCTAGAGTCTGCAACTCATTTTGTGCTGAAATAAGTCAATTATATGCTAAAAAGCACCCCTCAATTTCCAGGCAATAGACACATGTTATGTGCTAGCCCAGACCAGAATTAATAGGCATGATTGATAAGTAAATGGTTTTGTATTGCTTTAGGAATTAACCACAAACTTTACATTCGCAGGAATTAAATGCGATTTTCACAGCTTTTGTTGGATTAGGTTTGGAATCTACCATTAATCTTGTGTAATTGTTTAGCTGTCCATCCTATCGTTTTTTGATGAAAGTATAACATGAACTGGCATTCGTTAATATATTCAATTTCAGCATTGTTGCAGGGTCACCAAAGATTTGCACTCAAATTGTTCTGACTTGGTAATCTTTTGCCATAATGACATTGTAATGGAGTTGGCATACATTTGTATTGGAGCCACTTACCTACCATAATCTCACATCATAGTTGGATCATTATTATGGGCTCTGACGTTTTACAGAAAAATAAGAAAAATATTGTTGTTAGTTCATATTTACTTTCCATCACATTTGTAATGTAACTTAAGATAAGCATTCATACCAAGCAAATACCTTGTCTGTCTACCAAGGTTTTCATCTCGAAAGAGAAGGGAAAGGAATGCATTTATAGCAACTTTCATAGCAGTCTACCAGAATTCTATTTACATTTGCAGAACAGTTATTTTATTATGAAAACCAACGCTTCTTTACGTAAATCAAGATTCATGGGCACTGTTCAGTCAGTGAGCATTTCACAAATACTTCCTGTTTTGCATTAGTCACATCACTATTTGACTTGCATATTGTGTTGCTTACATTGCTTTGAGGATTGGGTTCTGCGAAATTCCAGAAGGCAAAATTGAGTCACATTGATAATTTTGCATTTCATGTAATTGCAAAGTTGTGTGGCCCTCTCGCAAGTATGGGAAAATGATCCCACAAAATCGTGTATGCGAAAATGTTTTCACGCAATATGTAAATTAGTGGCGTGTTTTCATGTCTCTCAACTCATATTTTTTTTTGCAGAATATTGATCCCACATAATCTTTTAAAAAGCAAGTTACATGCAATTTCTGATGTTATCCACACAATTTCATGCAATATACGAACTCAATGCACTACTATACTGCACATCCTTGCTACAGATATATATTTTATAACATCTTAATCTGTTTTTATTTTTGTTTCAATATTATAGGAGGGTTACTAAACCTGCGAAGTTTGTTAAGGCTTAATTATGGAAAACAATTATCCTTATTAGAAATACTACTAGTATTACTACAAATGATCCTAATACTCATCACAATAATAAAATTAACTTGAAGAACATTATCAATATTCATAATAATGTATATAGCAGTAGCGGCTCCTGGTGGGAGTGCTACCGGGCGGTGACGTGGGGCGGGGGAGGGGCAGGGTGGGGGGTAGTAAACACGGAATACGGATGAATGCAGGTAAGTAGACAATTAAATCAATTAAACGAATTTCGTTGCGCGCGCTGCATCGCCAAATGCGATGCAGGGCGCGCAACGAAATTCGTTTTATTGATTTAATTGTCTACTTACCTGCATTCATCCGTATTCCGGTGTTTACTACCCCCCACCCTGCCCCTCCCCCGCCCCACGTCAACGCCCGGTAGCACTCCCACCAGGAGCCGCTACTGGTATATAGTGTATACCACACATTGTTATATACATGAGCACTTACTTCATGTTGCAACTACCCAACTCATTAGCTCTTTTTTTCATTTTGTATGAGAATGAAGGGCCCTGCTACAACACTAACCTGCAATACATAGTAACTACAGAGTCTCATTAATTATGGACGTAAACAAAAACTAGTCAGTTCTATTCACCAGCCAACTGCCCCGGATGTTTTTTTAGAGATGTAAGTGATCTCTGAAAAAAAAACAAATGTGTAATACACAATGTTTGAGAAGTCAGTTCACCTGATCATTTTACCCATAATTTCCATAAAGAACTCAATTCAATACATTTTATAATTCGATATAACAATACAGTGTATCTCAAAATCTCATGCTACAATTTTTTCTTAGTGGATCATCTAAACCCATCTTTTTCTTTTTTGTCTCTCTCCTCATTCACACGCATGAATATAGCCCCCATTTTTTCCTTCAGTTCCTTGAGGGACACATCGGATTCACCTTTATGCTCCTCTATCCACTTATTTCGACCCAGCTTCCTCAACCCCCTCTTCTCCTTCACCTCCTACTACCCCCCTCTTTTGAATTTTTCCTTATTTGTGTCTTTGTTCAGCGAGTAGACAGGGTCAGAAATGTGTTTTAATTGGAATCTTATTTTTTAACATTCAGTTTCTCAAACATGGAAATTCTCACAAATATTTTGGCTTTTTAAATTCTAATAGCCTGTCGTCGCATTCTATTGAATCTACCTCACTTTGTCAAAAATCACATCTGCCTAGCTGTTAATTGTAAATTAACAAAAAAATCATGTATTATGCCAGTTATAGTGCTGAAATGAACACACCCAATGCAATGCATTCCTTACCACAGGCTGAAATATAAATATGTATTACTCATTTTAAACAAATTCCAATTAAGGTAAAAAAATAAGCCAGTTCTACTTACATATGACCACATACAACATTTAAGAAAATCTTTGCCCTACCCATTTGATCTAGAGTTCCGTAATTCCAACAGTTTCAATTACAAGATTAATTTAATTTGAATGTTACATAACTGTATATTTTATTAGTGATTGTACATCTTGCAATATAGCATCATGGAACAATCCAGGTAAAAAAGTTTTATTTACCTTGGTTTATGACGGTATGTTAAAACTACTGTAAAGTGCAGCTTGCTCTTTGGCTGCCCTGCAGGTGAAGACAATCTGCTAGTATTTCTTCACATGGATGAGATGTTCTTTTCACTAGTGAGATAGATGGCTAGGGAGGAAAGGGATTACCAAAATATTCCCTAGCCACTGTTTTTATTTTTATTCATTTTTTTCCCCGAGTTTTATATAGCGCAAACTTGACCCGAAGGTATCAGGTATCAGAGCACTTTACATGAGCACCAGTTGCGTTACAGGCGGACACATTAATTTTTTTGCTAGGCACAGGGAGATTGCGTGATTTGCCCAGAAATCACGCACATTGTCGAGACTCAAACCCGGGTCCCCAGATTCGAGGTAGACCGCCCTAGCTGTTAGGCCACATCCTCTCCCTCTTTATGGTCGAATGGAGGCATGGGCAAAGTGATAATGATAATCACAATTTATGTGTTACAGGGGCTGAAGTCCCTGCATCCATTGCTGTCACCAAACTGGAAGCATAAGGACGGGGCTTATTGTTTACAGGTCTGCCACAGCCTTTGCATGTTGCTTGAGCTAGCCATGCAGCATACCATCCTTAAGCAAATGGTGTCTGTCAGCAAGAATACTGCATTGAGCATAACCATCACAGGAGAAATTCCTGAGACCTGACATGTCAACTCCCTACCACCCATTGAAGTATGAGAACAGGACCAGTGCTTCTATAAAGTGAGATAAGGCACCAGACTAAGAGTGCCTTCTACCTGCTTTGCTAACTATGAGAAAGTGGATTATTATTTGGGGTGAATGATGGTCCACCACAAGATATAATGGCACTATTCTTGATAAGTCCAGTAAAGGTTTAAATAATTTAAACCTGAGCTCAGCACCTGTTAGCTATGGCCAGAGCAGTAGGACTTAACATAAGAAAATGTGCATTTTGGAGCTCAAATTCCTCAAGCAGGCCAGGCTGCAAGCTGTAGCTGAACAGGGCTCCAAAAGGCTGAATATCCTCTCCACGACATCCAGCTGAAACAAATTTGCTCCTGTGGATAAGCTCTGAGTGGGAGAAACCTGAATCTTTGACCCAGCGACATCGTGCATTAATTGGATTGATGTGGCAGATTTGTCCCGGTCTTCCGGAGGACTTTGGAGCCAAAATGCTTCTAAGTCCCAGGTTTCTCAGAATATTATGAAGACTTTTTTTTTTAACATATTTTTATTGGCATTTTATATGTAACATCACTGATTACAGAGTTTCAATTATATCTTCAGGTCTAGTTAGCTTGCATCGTATTGTGTTACATCAAATCATGTTTGTTCAGGTACAGAGGGGCAGATTTACAAGCCCGTTGCGCCACTTTTGCGCCGCCGTTGCGTCACTTTTGTGACGCAGCGGCGACGTAAACCATGCGCCACGTTGCGCATTATTTACAACGTGACGCATCTAGGGAGATGCGTCACGTTGTAATGCTCTGCGCCACATGAAACCTGCGTCAGGTTTCATGTGGGCGTTCCTCCGCAGGGTGGGCGTTCCGTCAAAGGAATGCCTCGTAGAAGTGACGCAGTGAAATCTACAAGATTTCACTGAGTCACTTTTCCGACGCCGCTGCGACGAATCCTTACGCCTGCTTCAAGCAGGCGTAAGGAGTGGCGCACCACGTTAGGTATGGGCGGCCCACGAGCATTGCTGGAGTTGCGTCGCGCTTGCGACACGACTCCAGCAATGCGCCGCCCTTGCGCCACAGGATGCGACACGCATCGGCCTTTCCTGCGCCACGGTGCGCCGCATTGTAAATGCGGCGCTCCGTGGTGGCGCAAGGAGAGAATTGCGTGTCGCAACTATTCTGGCCCATCCCTGCTGATTTGCAGGGATGCGCCAGAAGTTGTAAATCTGCCCCATAGAATGTATGTCAGATTCCATGCATACACAGATCTTAGAATTGGAACACCACCTATTGGCGTATCTCAACTTCTAACAACTAAATATTTGGTTTGCATACTATGTTCGCATCCTGTCCGGTCTTTTCTAGGTGAGCAGTTGTCAGTACTTATTCTATTACATAATGGCTGCCTTTCTAATGTGAAGAATAAACCATTAACCAATAATATTATGAAGAGTTTATCTTCACATGGCCAGGGTCCAGCACCTCAGGAACAGCACTTGGGGATCAAAACTCACTCTAGCAGAAGACCCTGCAGGGTTCAGGGCAGGTCCAGTTAGAACAGACCTGCTGAGCTCTTCAGGAAATCGGCTCCTGGCAGCTTGTTGTGTCCCTGTAGTTTAACAGGAAATTAGCGATCTGACTCTTGGAGTCCACTTCTTTGTCTTATGTACAAGTGAGAGTAGGATCTCTTCAGAGGTCTCAACCACAGATGCAGTCCTTCTTCTGGCTTCTACAGGTCCAGTAGTGTTCTGAAGAGGGTGCCCAGAGTTACCACATTTATACCTGGGTTAGGGTGACTCCTGGCCCCTCCATAACCAATAATAAAAACATTCCTAGGAGTAAGATTACCCACTTTTGAACCAAATTGCTGTGCGGCCTACTGAAAAAATCACACAATGCCCCTCTCTACCTAATTCCAAGATGGTGAAACCCTTCTCCCCTTGTTCTGAGCCTGTGAAAATGAGCCGCATCTCCTATGTGGTCACTTCAAACCAGTTCTGGGAACTGCTTCTCTCACAATGGGATTGGTGCCTTCCTGACTAGGTAACTAAGAAGGACCCTGACAGGGTTTCAACTAACATTTGCCTGTGACAGGGTGGACAGCTTAGAAGTTATTCAAGTTCCAGAGCACAGCCCAGATGGTCATCCTGCCAGAGGAACAGATCACTATAGAAGGCTAATCGGCTCCTGGATTACAGATGGAACACGTGCAAATGAGCCTCAGAGGTTGTAGGGAGGGAAAATATAACTTTCTAGAGGTATCTTTTCCAAAACATTTATTACAAGAATGAAGTTTGTAGCTGTTTTCTAGCCTGAGATAACATTATTAAATTTAAGGGGTTGATTACAAGTCTGGCAGTCCATGGACCGCCAGACCCGCAGATGTCCGACCACGGATTATGACTTTATGCATCGTTCCGGCGGTGGACCGCTGGCTGCACCAGAGAACCACCGTTCCCTGGCGATGGCTCAGCAAAGGGGCAATACAATATGCTGAGCGGGACTGGCGAAGTCCCGCTGAGCATATTTTGAGTTCCTCCACCACAAGCCTTTTCATGGCGGTGAGCCCACGACGAAAAGGCTGGGTTTGGGGAAACAAAGGGGGCTCTAAAGGGTCCCCATGCCCCCTCCCATGGGCATGCATTCAAGGGGGCACAACATGTGCCCCCCTGTCTGGTTGCACCCCCAGTTCAAACACAGCATTGACTTCACAGTCCATGCCGTGTTGGAACATTTTTGCTGTTCCCACTGCTGTGCCCTTTTTCAGGGCACTGCAGTGGGAACGGCAAAATGACCGTTCGCCTTCACGAGTTCAACTCATAATCAGATGGGCAGTCTTTGCACAACATTGGCGGTGCTGTGCCACCGCAGCACCAGGAAAGTCGTAATCAGGCCCTATGATTGTATCCCAGTGCTTTTCCTTGGAACAGATAACCCTGCTACAGTGCAAATAGCGTTTGGGGCCTTTTGACTGTAAGGACATGGTTAACATTAAACATTTACTTGTCCTACTATTAAATGTCATGCAAACTGCCTTATTGGCAATAAGGCGTACTTAGGGGGGGACTTATTAATGTTTAAAAGGAAGGTATAGGCCTGTCAAAATGGGTTATTTTGAAAGTTAGATTTGCAATTTTTAAAGCTGCTCAGGCAGGCTACATTGGTAGGCCTGCAGTCATGTTTGCACTGTAGCTATAGTGGGTGGATCAGTCCACTAGTGACATTTAACTTACATGCCCTGGGTACACTTTGCACCATATGCTAGGGACGTATAGGTAAGTTAAACATGTCCTTTAGGAGCTAGCCCATTCCAACATGTTTCAGGAATTGGGGAACATGTACTGGGGCCTATTTAGCAGTGTTTAAGTGCACAGTTAAAAAAAACTGGCAGCATTCAATAGGCCACGTTATAACGCATGCGTTTATAACGCCGGTCATTACAACGACCTCGTTGGTACATCACATACCAATACAATGCAAGTCATTACAACGACTTGCTGTAGGGGGGGCGCTGGATGTTGGAATAGTATAATTTACTATTCCAACTCCAGTCTGTGCAACAGTAGGGAAGGTGTTGGATTTAAAATCCAACACCTTCTGTCCCCTACAGCAAGCCGCTGTAACAGCTTGTGTTGTAATGGCATGCGATTAACCAACGCGGTCGTTGTAATGACCGCGTTGTAATGGCATGCGTTGTTTCGCATGAGGGCTAAATGATGTTTACCAGCAGCATCAGTCCAAAAACATGGGCATGATCATGCAAGAAATGCATTTTATTACATTGACTTATTGCAAAAGGCCAACAAATTGCCCTTTTCAGTGTACATTCAGCATGGTAGAAGACAATCCTTTTGATTTGAAGAATCAAAAATACTAGTAGAGTTTCTGGAAAGGAAGTATTGCACTGTGTGTGGTGGTTCTCAGCTATTGCCAGAATGGTAAAAAAGCACCTTTGTTTTTTCTAGGCCAAGCAAAATTTCCATTATGTGATGTAATCTTGCATAATTTTGTGAATTTCATGCTACTCTGGTTATATGAAATTCACAAAATTGTGCCTTTGCGCCATGCCAAATTTTAGCATGGGAACAATACGAACCACCTGAAGGCTAGTGGCAGTTCTTTTCAGCACTCGAGTTTTTTGCATATTGTTTTTTGTGTGAAATGCATTCTTGTGTCCAATATGCAGTGCTAAATGCCGAATTTTCACTTTTTGTAATTTTTGAAAAATTTGGAAAATACACCATAACAAATTATGTGAACCTTACACACTGATAATAGTTACCTAAATATTGTTAGTCATAGCGATTTAGCTCCTACTATTAGGGCCTGCTGTTATGTTATTCAGATTTTTAGAGCTCTCTATCACATGAGATGATATCCTGGCATTGAGGAGGTGTGAGTCTAGGCCCACCTGGGGCCTAGTAGGACCACTTGAAAAGCCAGGTCGTCAGCTTTTTGTGGAATTCAAGAAGTTAGTAGGAGGCTTTTATGTGTAGTGGCAGGTCATTCCATGCTTTAGGAGCAATGTAGGAGAAGGCTCGACTGCCAGATCTTGTTTTCCATATGCATGTGATTTGTGCAAGTAAGAGTCTGGACAAGCAAAACTGTCTGGAAGGTTTGTGAAAGCAGATGTGATTGTTGAGGTATGCTGAGCCAGTGTTATGTAGTGCCTTGACAGTGTGGGTGAGGAGTTTGAGTTTGTAAATGGGTAGCCAGTGGAGGTCCTTCAGGTGTTGTGTGATGTGAGTGTAGCGTGGGAAGTTGAGTGTGATTCTGGCCGCTGAGTTTCAAAAAGTCTGCAGCCTTCCGGTGAGTTTTTTATTGATCTCAGCATGAAGGGGTTCCCTTAGTCCAGCTTGCTTGTGACCAGGGTCTGCACAACTGTTTTGTGGGTGCTGATTGGGATCCATTTGAGAACTTTTTATAGCATCTTCAGGGTATTGAGGCATGAGGCAGTGACAGAATTGACAGGTGGGCATATCGAGTTTGCTGTTGATGGTGATACAGAGGTTCTTGCCATTGGTGGTGGGGTAGGTGTTGGTCCTAGTTTAATGGTCCCCAGGTGGAGTCCCATGGTGATGTACTTTTCTCGAAGATCTCGATTTTGGTCTGGTTCAGTTTTAGACAGTTGTTCTTCATCCAGTCAGCGATTTCAGTCATGCAGGCATTGAAATTGATCCAGGTACTGGGAGTCTTGTCCATTAGGGACAAATATAGAAAGGGTTTCCCCAATTCTGTGTCTGTGGGGATATGCTTTAGTACATATGGGCCTTAAATAATGACGAAAGAGAACATAAAAAGAGATAGCACATTCATGGAAAAAGCATCATTAGAGAGCTATGTGGATATGAATAATGTAATTGCACTGGGGACATAAATAATGTTGCAGAAAACACAGGGTGCAATATCAACTCTATATATATGTATGTGTGTGTGTCTAAAGATGCTAGAGAACACAAAAAGAAGCACCTAATAATAACAATAATAATAATCATAATAAAGTCATTATAGAGCACCTGGTTACTTCAGCTGAAGAGTCCCCACGCTAAAACCTCATACTCAGGCAACACCTATGAGGCAAGTTCCAAAATGGCATTTAGACAGTCTAAATTAGCAGGTTTTAAGTTTCTTTCGAAAGATCAATTCAAAGCTTTCTTGTCTGAGTACCAGGGGCAAGGCATTCCACTATTTGGAAGCCAGTCAGCTAAAGGAGCAGCCGCCCATAGGAGCTCTTTCCATAGTGGGGATGAGGGCTAGAAAGGCCCCTGAGGACCTAAGCTTTCTACCGGGTAGGTAGGGTTTGACAAGAGGGTGCAGATATCGAGGCTCTTTTCCTTTCAAAATTCAGTGACAATAAGACATAGCTTTAAAGGACACTCTCTTGCCCAATGGCAGACAATGTAATTTGGCAAGAGCAGGACCCGTTTGTGAGTGCCTCAGAAGGTTAAGCAGCAAACGTGCAGCCACATTCTGCGCCCTCTGTAGTCTGTATTGTGAGATCCCCAGATACAGCACATTGCAGTACTCTTGCCTTGATGTTACCATATCCTGAACTACTGACTTTCTGGAGGCTTTTGGTAGAAGTGGCAGGATCTTTTTCCAAATTTTCAAAACCCCAAGACATTTCCTGCTAAACTGGTGATCTGACTGTCGAACGAGAGACTTGCATCAAACCAAATGCTAAGTCTCTTAACTTTCACGTTGGGATCAGATAGTGTCCCAAGTGCATCTAGCCACCAGGCAGAAGACCAGATAGATGGTTGCTTCCCTAGAATAAGAACCTTAGTTTTTCCAGTGTTTAGTTTAACGCAGCTGTGGCTCATCCACTCAGCCATTTCCGACAGACATGATCTTAACAGAGCTGCAGTGCCTCTTTCGTCCTGTGACAGAGCAATAATAAACTGCGCGTCATCTGCATATGACACAATGTTAAAGCGCTTAATGATATCAGCTAGGAGGCGCATATAGATATTGATTAGAGTGGGGCTCAATGCTGAGTCATGTGGTATCCCCTGTCGCAACAGAAAGACCTCAGATGAAAAGGTTTTTGAGACACCTTGTAGGAAAGAATTTGGCAAGAAGGAGGCCACCGCAAGGCTCCGATACCATAGTTCTACAGCCGTTCAAGCAGAAGGCTGTGGGATATGGTATTGAGAACAGCACTTACTCACCTGTCATAATACTGCAGAGTTTAAAAGGCATGTTATATGAGATTTTCAGGTTTTTGTAGTACACCTTTAAGACTACAGTATATTCATCTGACCACAGGAGGAGAATGTCTGATCATTGATACAAGCAGGTTTCAAAGCCAATATACAAAAAGATCTCCACATTCGTTCTACTAAAGAAAGCATAAAAAAGCAGAACCAACACTGTAAAATATCTGTCACCCATAAAATTAAGAATAGGTCTCAAGAGGCTCTCTCGATCCTAAGGGTAATGTCTTGAAACATTACTTTGTTAAGGCACCACACCTTGGGATTTCTAGTTATAGGAGTCAGGCGTATTAGTGTCAGGATCACTGGACAATAGTCAGATAACACTCTCTGGCCTTTTAAGGTTTCCAACACAGTGTCAAATGCTTGTCTTTGGACCAAAAATAAGTTGATACTTATGGACTGTAGAAGAGAAGGAGTATTCTCTCTTATTTTCATGCAGAATTCACCAGGCATCAATAGGTCTTAGGGCTTCCATCCCATTCACTAATTCATCAATCCTACCACTTAACACCGATCAGAGAGTCAAACAGTCAACTGAGTCATTCTCTACCCACGACCAAGCATCCCTGAGTGAAACTCTCCAATTTGCAGAATAGATCAGAGAAAAACGGATACCTATTCTCGTTTGGCACATATAGGCATAGGATGGTGATGTCTCGATTCTAGACGTTGCCTCTAATTCATACCATGCTCCCCTGCTAGTCCTTGGTCACTGCTTCTAGCCAAAATGGGAAATCCTTCTGTAACAGGATGGCCAAAGCTTGCTTTTCTGGTGGAATGTGAATGGAACTGTGTTGGGAACCAGTAAGATCTAAGTCTGCTAGCATCACAATGTATTAAGTGTGTCCTGTAACAGAGCCATCCTGAAATCTTTGTCAAAAAGCCATTTTAAGAATGCATGGCATTTGACCACAGTGTTCAAGGCCTTGAAAATTGACAGAGACTAGTTGTAATAAGCTACCATTATAGCGTGAGGTGCCACCCATGTAAATCAAGGAGCTGTTGTCCATGTCCCCTTCTCTCTGCTTGGAAAATCCAGACCAATATTCCTGGCCCAGATCCAAACTCTCCCACACTATAGATGGACAACTTCTGGACCCTAAGGCAAACCCCCTATGATCCTTGTCCCATCCCCTGCACAGTATAAACTGTAATCTTGGGACTAACCCCAATGGTGGAGATATAAAACACTCTAACTTTGAAAAAATTAGTAAAAATATTTGTATGCTTAATATTCTATTAAGATGTAAAACAACATGTAAAAAGTGCTGCAGCGCTATTAATTTATATTTAATTTAAACTTGAATTATGTTGATTATATTAAATGAAATAAAAATAATTTTTCTGAAGTTTAAAAAAAAATCCAAACTAAGGAAAAAATATATCTTTTGTATTATTTCTTTGAATTTATGAGAAGTGGTGTAGAGATTTAATTAAAAGTAATGTAATTATATTTTAATAAAAAATAATGATGCATTATTTTTTAAATTTAAAACAAGGTTACTAAAATATGTTAAAATGAAATGTATTTGCATTTTTGAAATATTTAAATAATTGCATTTAATTTAACAATATCTTCTTTGTGGTTTCAGCTCTGATCTCCATTATATTTACTATTGTTTTGGACCCTTTTTGGTTGTAGTAGCTTTAGAAGAAGTACAGTAGTTTGTGAATAGCAATAAGCTTACTCTTTAGTGTGCAGTGCATTTTCCTCCCTCAACCCCTCCCTAAACCTCCCATTTACAAATAAGTTTTCCTTTTTTCCTGCCATTCTCCCTGGCCTCTGGCACATTTACTACTAAGGGGCCGATTACAGTGCTGTAGGAAACGGCTCTGACCGATGGTCAGAGCTGTTCCTACGGCATCGTAATCATCAGTTTGGATTCATTTCTGACCGACCCATTTGGATTGAGTCGGTCGCAAATGAATCCAAACTGGATTTCCGAATGGCTTCCGACGGGCTCGGAGAGCCCGTCTGCCATTCGGAAAGCCTCCTGTAATCCCAAGGGCGGCTCTTTCCACCCGAGGGATTACAATGTTGGATTCCAACAGCCTTTCTGTGTCAGCCTTTCCGACACAGAAAGGCTGTTGGAAGTTGACTTTGGGGGCCCCCAGCAGGACCCCATGGGTGCAAGGCCTCCGGAAGGTGACCGAGGGGGCACCGTTGATTCCTGCACCCCGTGGCAGCCACCTTGAGGTGCCTGCCACAGGGTGCAGGGATGAACTGCACCTCTTCTCTTTACAATGAGAGCATGCATTCTGGTCGGAATGCATGCTCCCATTGTAAAGAATAGGACTGCGACTGAACAGTGTTCGGTCGCATCCTAATTGCTGGGTTAAAACCGCCGACAGGAGGTCGGTCGGTCCCAGTACCCAATCGACGTCGGACTCAGGTCCGTCCGACATCAAAATCAACCCCTAAGTAGTAAACTTACATGTGTGAGGATCTGCCCATAGAAATTATAGGAGAAGTGGAGGTTTACACTCATAGGTTTGTGAATTGCATCCTGTACTACCACTTTACGTACTACAAAATGCAGTTTGTGAATTGGGCTCTATGAGGGCCACTATGAGAATGTCCTTTTTGGTAAGTAAGAGAGTTCTTGATGAAAACACCTTTCTTTATCGTATTCCGAAAGCAGAATTGAAAGGTGTTCATATGTGACAAGAATATGTATGCATATTTGTTGTGTTACATTTTTGTTGTGGAGGTGATGTGTTATGTTGTTCTCTGTGCTGCTGTGTACTCATGCTGCATATTGCATTATTAATGTTGTGTTACAGTGTGGATGTGGGCTGCATTCTCTTGTGACTTTTGTTGTGCTGTGAGTTTATGTTTTTTGTTGTGTTGCTTTTTTACTTTGTGTTATGTTTTTGTGTTGTTTCCCGTTCTACTGTATAATTACTTTAGAGATAGAAACACCTCCTGTTACTTTTTCATCCAAAAGCAGCATGTTCCTTTGAAGATACAGTGACAAATAAAGATTTACCTCTGTCTAAGGGCCTTATTTAGATTTTGACAGACTGGTGCCTTTTTACAAGCAAAATCGGCCTGAGGGAGAGGGGCCACTCGGCCCTCTCCCCTTTTGAAAATGTATTTTTAAAGGCTGGGCTGCAGAGGATGGGGTCCCTGAGGCTGCAATTGGCCCAGGGAGGGGGGTAATGTGGCCCCTCCATCGGAAATAGGCTAGGTCCTGGGGAATGGGATCCCTGGTGCTAAAATTGGCACAGGGAGGGGGGCCGCAACAGACTGGATCCCAAAGGATGGGGTGCCAGGGGCAGAAATTGGCCCGGGGAGAGGGGCAGCACGGTGTCCCTCCCCTATTGGAGATATGTAATTTTAAAAGCCAGGCCCTGGGGATGGGGTCCCCGGGCCCAAAATCAGCCTGGGAGGGAGGCCACATGGTTCCTCGCCCCCACTGAGTTAAGGCCAGGCCCGGGGGGTGGTCCCTCTCCCCCATTGGTATATAACTTGGTCGTGGGGGATGGGGTCTCTGGGGCTGAAACTGGCCTGGGGAGGGAGGCCATGCGGCCCTCCTCCCCCATTTGTTCATCACCAAGCCCTGGGGGATGGGGTCCCCAGGGCTAAAAACATCCAATTCAAATCTGCCCCGGCCACTAACACACCCACTCACAGACCAACTAAGCCACTCACAAACCCACTCACAGGCAGAAACAGACACTCACACACCCACTCACTGGTACACTCCGACACTTGTGCACCCATTCAGACTCTCATGCACACACTCACAGACCCAGTCAGACACTCAAGCACCCACTCACACACCCAATGAGAGACTTATGCAGGTACACCCAGACCCACTGAGACACTCACACACCCAGTCACACACCCATTGAGACACTCCTGCACTCACACACCCACTGAGACACTCATGCACTCACTCACACACTTACACTCAGACGTTAGAAGTTTCAGTTAGAAAATAAAATTAAAAAACCTCAAAAATTCACTTTAAAAAACCAAAGGTTACAGTGGTCAATTGCGATGTCATCAGTGATGCCATCAGTGATGTCACTGACCGTGTCATAAGTGATGTAATATGTGAGGTCATAAGAAGTGCATTGCGGGGGGTACGTTATAGTTAGCTCAGGTAACTGCTTGTATGGGTGAGTGAGTGGCTGCGTTCAGAGGCTGTATGGGTGAGTGAGTGGGTGTGTGAGTGAGTGACTGTGAAGGTAAATAAGTGGGTGTGTGAGTAGCTAAATGGGTTAGCGTGTGGCTATGTGACTGGCTGTGCAGGTGAGTGAGTGATTGAGTGGCTGCATGGGTGAGTGAATGGTTATGTGAGTGGCTGTACGAGTGGCTGTACGAGTGAGTGAGAGGGTGTGTGAGTAGCTCTATGGAGGAGTGAGTGAGTGTATGAGTAATAAGTGAAATAAAGTGATGGGTCACTGTGAGAAGCTGGCCTGGTATATCATGTCCACGTATGTAAGTGGACACCTTGCACCAGTACAGACAAACTTTATGGTGATTTAAGAGGTCTTAGACAACCTTAGAAAGCTCTCTAAGTGGTAGCTGTGCAAAGCAGCCTTCAGGCTTAGTCCAGAAGGAGTGTAAAGCAGCTTGTTTTACCAGAATGCAATCTTATAGTATAGATTAAGCAAAAAGAACCACACCAAGTATTTATAAAAATATGTATTTATTATATAATACTCTCTAGTACGTTCAAATATCTCCAACACGGAGATAAACACAATGCACACAATACTTTAGTAAGAAACACAGTAAATAGCACAGTTTAGACAGTGGGCCCCAGGGGGGACCAAACCATATATTAAGAAAGTGGTATAAGAACCACGATTTGGGTCAAGACAGTGTCAAGAGGATGTAGAAATGCTGGGGACCCACAGAACCACCTAAGGTAAGTAGATAGGGTAGATAGCGTGTACAGTGTGGAAACATGACCGTGTGCTCCGTACAAGTCTATGAGTAAGTCACGGTTGGATTTTTAAAGATTAAGGACCCTTCCCAGTGGACCCTGAAGGAACCCCTTGGAAGACAGAAGGTTGGAGAGCCACCACACCCATGGATACCCTAGGACCCACGCTACCTACACCAGGGAAGCCGGGTGCATATGTGTGAAGTGGTGTCGGAAACCGCCGTCGAACCCAATGGAGGACTTCAGAAAAGTGCCACTGTGGAGGAAGGAAGAATTATCCGGTGGAATCCGAGGATGGATTCTTGTTGAGAGGTACCTGCAAGCAGATGGGACAGAGTCTATGTCACTCAGGAGTGACCAGGAGACTTGGAAGACGAATGACCTCTGATGTCGGGTGTTGCAGGACGGTTGACGAGGACCTTGACTCTGCAGCTGTGAGGACCAGGCAATGCTGAGGAGGACCAGGAGCCATGCACGAGGATGTCGAGTGTTGAGGGGTCGGTGTTTGGCGAGTGCACCAACAAGCCTTGCCAAATGCAACCAACACAGGAAGAGAAGAAGGAGCAACGTTGGGACCAACAAGATCCAGGGGACTCACCAAAAGCAGGGGAGTCAGGGCATGCCCGAGCAATCAGGGAAGCCCAAAAGAAACAAGTGTGACCCTCAAATGGACCCACAGGCTGGAGGCATTGTAGTCGCGAGAGGACCACAAGCAGCTCACCAAAAGATGCAGGCCACGATGCACACGTTGTGGTGTGACTGAAGATTCTGGTCACAGGAGATCCTCGAGGTTGGGGCTACTTGGAGCCCAAAGATATTCTTGGAAAGAAGCCAACAAGCCTTTGAACCTGCAAGTTGGACGTGGTGCACAAGGGTTCGGTTATTGCAACCCCCACGAGGGATGCTGGCCTCAAACTTGGTGAGAGGGCAGGGCAGGCCACAGTAGCTGTGAAAAACCACCACCTATGTTGCAGAATCTTACGGAGTCCGGAGGAGCTCAGGATCAACAGACCAGTCGACTTAGTTGTGGTGCCTGTAAATTCAGGGGAGTGACTCCTACACTCCAAGGGAGATTCCTTCAAGCGTCTTTGATGCTTCACAGGCCTTGGAAGGTTCCTGTATGATGCACATGCTCAGACAATGCAGCAGACTGGAAGGGAGATGAAGTCAGGCCCAAACAAAGTCCAGCGAAGTCCAGAGTGTCCAGACGGTTGAAGAAGTGGTGTCGGATCTGAATCTTATCCCACGACAAATCTAGGGACCTACATCCAGGTAAGCACTTGAGTACCCTAGGGAAAGGGTTGGGAAGATTCAGGGGACCCTCCCAGGGGAGGGTCTGGACAGGGGGGAGGTTACTCCCATGTCCTTTGTCCAGTTTTGCCCAGAGCAGGAGCCAAAGGCTCCCCGGACTGGTTTGAACTGGACTATGCACGGGGACACCAAATGTGCCCCTCATGCAGACTTTCTGGCACTGACAAGCACACCCACCCGGTCCCAATACACTAAATCCTGTCTGGGAGGTGGTCACACCTCCCTGTGACAGGATGCCTATTGTTCCACCTTCCTCTGCTCGAGCTTGGCTCAGCAGCAGGAGGGCAGAAATGTGTCTCTGGTCGGCAGCAACCATTTTGCGCTGTCCGGGTCTAGAAGGTTTGCACCGGGAACACTGAGAGCCTAACGGAGGGCTCTTCCAGTGCTTGATTCCAACATGTTTGATACCAAACATGACAGAATTCGTTGCAGCCAGTTTCGAGATGGTCATCGTGTAATTATGCGGTGCCCCTCTATATAGTATATGGCTGCTTCACTGATAACCCGGGAGAATGGACTTCGTAGGCTGTAGGGGTGTCCTGCTCATGCAGGGGCACTCTCTCACTTAGAACCAAGCACCCTGCCTTCAGGATTGCAAAGGCCTGCTATAGGGGTAACTTATAGGTTTTAAGTGCAGTGACCCTTCGATATAGGAAACCTATATCTTTAGTAAGTGGTGCAAGCACCAACTTACACAGGCTGCAATGGCAGGCCTGTAGTTCCATTTTGAATGGTCACTCTTGGGTGGCATAATACATGCTTCAGGCCTTGGGAGACCTCTGGGGTACCTATGCCCTGGGTACCTTAGTACTATATACTACGGACTGATAAGGATACCCCAGTATCCAATCAGGGATGTACCTAAGTACTGAACACAACAATTTAGGGAGAAAGCAGATAGACTGGGGTCCTGAATAGCAGGATCCCAGTCAGACTAGTCATAAACAGCATCACATCAAGCAAAAAGTGGGGGTAACCATAGAAGCAGATCCTACTTTCCTACAGTCAGTAGAATAATTTTTAAAGTGAAAATATTCACTTGTTCATCTTCATCAGTTGAGGGAGTAGGCCTGGTGAAAAAAGTTGGTGCATGGAAATGACTAACTAGAAATGATAAATAACTGCAGAAGCTAGATGAAAATTGTCTTCCCAAACAGAGACAATGGGTACTGTTTAATCCCATGCTTAAAGAATAGTGGAATGCTACTTTTGTGGTTCACATATGTATTGCAAAATTTGAAATAAATAAGTAACCTGAACTGAAAAAAGGCATAAAATAATCCATACCTTGGAAAATCTTGCAGGTATTGCTACAGAACTTTGTTTCCTTGGATCAGTGTGATGTCTTCCTACAAGCAGTTTTATTAAAGAGAAATGTTTTAAGTATTGTGTATTCTAAGTACATACAAAACTGTGTACAAAAGAATGTTGATTCATTATGAAATCACACTTACGTAATCATCCACTACTAATTAATTAGGAAAAGGCCTTAAATAGAATATGGCAGAGTGGGAAACCCACCAAAAAGTGCCTTGTGTCCTTTGCACCATATTTAGAGTGCCATTGACATCAGTGTCTGCTTAAAATACTGGACTGGATAAATGGCAATTTTTAGCACGTCATGCATACTCCTAGCTCTAAATAAGGCCCTAAGTTAACAATAATTTTTCATGAAATAAAATCCTCAACCCAAACATATTTGTAACAAAGGTTTACTTATTTTCACTACCTCCCTAACTAAACATGAGCAGTCACAAAATTCTTCCCTTGCCCACACCTCAACAGTCACAAATGTATTTTTTCACTGTTAGGATTGTATTGTGCTACTGTGATATGTATGACTCTCATAGAGAGCCATTGACTTAATAATTGGATATTAAATCTGTTTACATCACTGCTATGACACAGTAACAGTACAGAGACTAGAGACTACATCATGAACGATTGTTTGCACACATATAATGTCCTTGCCTGATATCATGCTCTCTTACACCAAAGAACAACTAGGGTTAAAGAAAATAGAACAGAATATTTCCAAATGTTCGAAATGTGAATATAGCTGGGGGTTCCCAAAGTACTTTAAAGAAAAAAAGAATAGTGGTGCATTCATAGATGCATGCAGGCTTCAAAGTGTATGCTTGGAATGCAGTCCTAGGGAAGATTAAAATTTTTAAAAGAAACTTCCTTCTGGTTTGCCCACCAAGTATATAGCTACCATTGGGTTAATGTAAATAGTGGCCTTGTGGATATGGTAGGCTCAGGAGATTGACCTTCTTTGCATAGGTGTACAAGAAGATAAGCCTGGAACTCTGGCTAAAATTCCTGCCATCATTTTAGGTTAATTAAAAAGTCATTTGTCAGCTACATCTCGGGCACATCCCTCAGAAGTAGAACAATCAGCCAGGCCATAATGCATGGAAGACTGTTTTCCCCAGTGTAGAATCTTCTTTATTTGAAAATACATATCCACATGGGGTCTGCACTAGATAACTGACTTTGACTTGGATGCCTAGCTACAGGATTCCATGCATTGGTGATGATCACAGAATAGAAACTGAATAAGAGGTGAGTTTTTTGGGTACTGGACCAGTGGCAGTGGTTCATTGATTGTAGAATAAACTTGCAGGGAAAATGCCTCATACTCGGAAGAAGGCTCTTTCTACAGTTGAGAACTTTGAGTCTAATAAGAATAACATTTCTTGGTGGATTATCTGAAAAGGCACCTATAGACATGCAGACCAATGCCTCCTTCCAGAGGTTATATGGAGATATTGGTCCTAAAACAGTAGCTCTGGCATCTCAAAGTATGTTAAGGGACAGGCCGTAGATTATGAGTACAAGAGAGTTGCCTATAGGAGGTACCCCTGAGGTTAATGTGGTTAGTTATTCTGGAGAGGTTGAGCATTTTTGACATGAAGTGACTGCCCTTCGCTAGCTGAATTACAAGCACCTTAAAGCCGAATACAAGCGGAGATCTGCAATAATGTCAAAAATTAAATGATTTGAAAGGAAGATGCAGCCCAAGAGTGGAGCAAACACATTGGATTGTTCAAAATGTGCTATGAAAATACCAGGAAGCCTAAATACACTGAACCGGGTACAACTAGATGATCAGTAGTACCTTAGTGTTCCGGGCCAATTTTCTTGATATGCCTCATGTTATCACTCTCACTGGGCCTTTTGGTGTTACTGATAGCCGGGACAAGACTCCAACTGGAGATCTCATAGTCATTTTTCTTGAGAGTTTATATCTCGATATTTGATGACCAATTCACTGTCCTTATATATGTATGTACCTTCCTGGACATCACCTCCTTTTTCTGTGGTCATACACCAATACATGTTGGAGTAAGATGTATTCGCAGTAGAAATGTCCTCGCTGTCCCACAATCAGCCACTTTTGTATGAGCTACCATTAAGCCCACACCACAGAATAGTTTTGTGTATTTAGTTGTTTCATGCTAATCTCATATTTCCAGAATTATGTTTTGCCTCTGCATCACAGTCATTACACCTACTTCAAACTAGTGGGTTTGTCCACATCACAAAATTGCTGTAGGTCACAGTTGGTGTGAAGGCAATCACCTAGTTATTTATAGTCCTGGCACTCATGTCAGTGTTAGATCATCCCATTTCTTAAGGCGAGTTCTCATATGGCAAGCTATGTGCAGTTATTGTAGTAGTACTAGTCATAATCTAGCTTGGATAGCAATTTATTGTGTACACTGTAGGATTTCTTGCCATACTGTGTCTTCTAGAGACTCCAGGAGGCTTATTGGATATAGTCCACCTGGGGCACAATGGACATGCATCCCCATTTTCTGCACACCGTGGCACTGAAGTATTACAGAAAGGGCCTCAGGCATGTGGGCAGCCTTTCCTTAATACAGATTGTGCCAGTGCACATATAGCACTGGCACTATCTGAAGGGGGTGCTCCCTTATTTTCAGGGGTTGAGGCCCTATTTCATGGGGGAATGGCCATATGCAAATGAGGCAAACACCTTGCCCTGAAGAGGCAGAGACGCATCAGGAGGTGCACTGACTATGCACCAGGGGCACCCTCTTAAAGGTGAGAAAGACGGTCTCTTGGACCACCAGTGACCCCCATCCATGTGGATGTAGTCATTTACTGCATTTCCTTTTGAAAGTCTGGCCAGGCGGTGCCTACACTGTCAAACATCCACTCTGCCTTTCACTATGAACTGCACCACCAGGGCCGGTGAAGTTGAGCGGCAGCCCTGAGTGCAGCACATCATTTGTAATAGCGTGCACTGTCCATGCTTGTGCCCCGTGCACCTCTTTAAAGGTTCATTGTAGCACACACAGGGACATTGCACCTCAAGTATAACATGACCCCAATCTTTCTAGGGCCTCAGGTGTATTATTAACTAATGTTGTATAACTCAATGAAATTGCCTTCTTAGGCTGTCAGATTATACTGTAATATCAATATGGGATCAGTCCTGTAGTTGTCTAGTGATCTTAAGTTGTCTCGCTATGGCATGTCCAATTGTAGACAGTGAAACAGCACAGTCAGATAATTCAATTGTAGGTGTAGTTGTTCAAAGCCCTCAAGTCCAGTTTGACTCCACATGTCACCCGCTGTGGCTATCCCCATTAGATCCCTGAAACTGTCACTCAGCCATAGCAGGTAAACTTGGTCAATATATTTTTCAACCTGACAAACATACTTTAAAATGGAATCGATTCATGTCTAATAATTTTACAGTATGAATGTAAGGGCTCTAAACTATACTGTCATCAATATCCTCTGCATAAATCTGTTCTAATGAGGCTCGGGTTCTGTCTCTATACAGCATCTCTCTATTGCTATTACCAGAAACATAAAATAAAGGTCAACAATGTTAGATCACAATTAATATATGGTACAGCCTAAATTGAATCATGACAACAAAACTGCAATCACAGTTTATATCCTTGGAATCCACGTTCAGGTGGAGAAAAGCTTGACAGCTATAAGACATTCTACATTGCTCAGTATAAGGCTGCCCTGCTAATAAAATATTCCTAACGCTTTAGAGTAAAGCAAGCTAGTTTGTCTTTACGAAGTATATTTTATAGGGCTGTATATCTCTGTAATGCTAATTATGTCTTTCTCATCAGAGAAACACAATATGTCTTCATAGAGCTCTTAAAACATTGAGTAAGTGATGGCATTTACCCTAATATGTCACTTCGGCTGCACCAACATTATTAAATAGTCGAGCTATGGCTCATAATTTATATATTTTTACAAGCTGTCTATCAAGATTCACAGTTTTATGTAAAGAGAGCACTTTTGAGGGCTGCATATTCACTTAAAATATTACAAATCAACAGTTAACTTTTCAAAACTGTGGGCCTCATTTACAAGTCCATTGCGCCGCCGGTGCGTCACTTTTTTCGACGCACCAGCGCGCAATGGGCTTGACCATATTTATAGGGCCACGTAGTCACCCTGCGTGACTTTTAATGGGCTTGTAAATATGGGTCCCTTTCACGCTTTACTCTGAAAGGAGAATTCCATGGGAGCTGCTGTGGGTGTTCCCATGCAACATCCATGTAACCTGACACAATCCCAGATTTACAACGTTTTGTAAGGCTAAGAATGCGTCAGCATCCTACACCTCCCCAGGGGAGTTGTAGGAGTGGCGCAACTAGGAGAAATACTTTTGTTTCTCATCATTTTTTCCTCTTTCTATGCGTGCTGCATTCTGCAGCATGCATAGAAAGAGGAAAATGCCATCAATTATTGTTTTTCCAGCACAAAAACAATCATCCTTGCAAAGCAGGCACCCTTGCAACATGATACAAGGGTGTTTGCGCTGGCGCATGGCAGCCAAACGTGCGCCAGCACAGGGGAAAGCACATGGATGCGCTGTATTCCTGTTAATTAACCCTGGGCGTAGTTCGCGAAGTAACGCTTCGCGAAGCTACGCAAAGTGCAGTTCGCACTACGCGAGCTACGCGTAGCACTACGCGAACTGCGTAGTGCCTGTTCGCAATGATTGCACAGTGCCGGATGCTTGTCCGCACTGTGCAATCATTGAAAACGGCATCTTGCACAGTGCGAGCTGTCTTTTACTGCCGCTCGAGTAGATTTTGCACTGTGCTACGTGCAATTTGCGTAGTGCGAAGTAGCGCAAACTTCGCAAACTACGCGAGCGTAGCGTAGTTTTCCGCCCAGGCCTACTGTTAATACGATGCATCCCTATGCTTTTAAAATGACGCAGCTTGGCGCAGTAAAATGGCTTGCGGTGCTGTGCCATTTTGTAGTAAATGAGGCCCTCTATGTGCATCTTTTTCAGCTCAAAGATAGCACATTTTCACGATATAAATTAGGGGTGATACAAGTGTACAATTAGTATATTGTCAGTGCCCACATCACTGATTTAACCACAGTATCAACTTCAACATAAGCAGTTTAATGATGGTAATACCGCTAAAGTTAAACTGGTATGCTAGAACATTTCTGCAGCACCAAAAATGGATCGTATCCACAGTGAAAGAAAAATACAACATTGTATAGTTATAGATAAAAATGACTGGAGGTATATCAACCAAAAGATACCTACCAGACCTAAATGTACTTAAAACGACATAATTGTATGTCACAACTGTCCACATTTACCAGTAATAAATCCCTTGCAAGAGGAGGGTAGTCATCTGATTACGGCATTGTTTAGTGTTTGTTAACACTCACAAACTTGTGAGTTTAAGAAAGCAGGTTATAAGTAGAAGGATGTGATCTGTCTTAAAAAATAAGACCACACACCACTTTACTGGGATCCAAGTGCCCCTATGAAGCACTTCAGTCACTCAGGATAGCAAGACAGAGGAGTACAATGCTCTCCCAAGGAAGATGCTGTGGAGTAGTGAAATAGTCCTCAGGTAGGCAAAAACAACACTTGTTTTTTCTTATAAAAAGGAAAAGTACTTAATTGCACACACACACACTCAAACATGCACGCGCACACACACACACACACTACTCAATGCTATACATTAATTTGCAAATACATGCAAGATAGCAGGAGTAAATGCCTATGGCGACACCTTCCAAACAGCCGCGGCCCGTGCAGGTAAGAGCGGAGGGGTGGTAGAGCCGGTTGGGGGGGATTCGACAGACGAATATGAGGGGAAATTAAATTAATAATTTATTTTCCCTCGTGGTCGTCTGTCGAAACATCCCGCCCACCCGGCCCCACCACCCCACCGCTCTTACCTGCATGGGCCACAGCTGCTTCCAAAGGACTTCACAACCATGAATGAACCCGTCCACTACCTCCTTCAAAAAGAAGTGAAAGCGATCCTCATGGCTAAATTCACGTGATCTCTCTGTCCTTTTACTGCATATTATTATTAGTTCTATGTTTATGCTCCATAGTTGTCCTTTTGTTTTCACGCTAGTTTATTGATACGTGTATAAGCTGCTTATAGCTGTTTCACCCTTATCTTTGTGTGCTATATTGTGTTTTCTACATATGACTTGTAAAGCGCTCTGATACTCGCAAGGGTCTTGTTCGCGCTATATAAAACCTTCAAAATAAATAAATAAAAAAACCAACAGGAAGCGCACTCTAAAGGAAGGGCACACAGGAAAGGCAATCCCCAAAATGTACCCTGTGCCCCCTGTGCTAGAAGAACCTCTAACAGTTTTTGCACCAGCAAGCCCTGAACTGTACAACCACAATACCCCCCACATATGCTGACACAGTATATATAGAGGTATTTATTAACAGTAGGGCTACTGGGTTTGACAGGACGTCCTCACAACGCTAAAAGTAGAAAGGTACAATCAAATGCACAGTGCAACAATTTTAAACAATTTCAATATGGTGCTGCCTTTTGTGGACACTCAATGTAATGAGTACTGCTAGTTCTCTGTTAAAACAGACTTTGCTCATCTTGGCAGCAAAACAACTGATTGCACAGAGATGGAAACAGGCCATAATCCACACAATCCTTGAATGGACAAAGCTGCTATGGTCCTTGGTGGTCATGGAAAAATTAGCATGGGACTTACAAAATATGAGTCATAAATATGAACACAAGTGGAGGCCTTTAGTACACTGTACGTCTACTCAAATGACAACTATGGGGTGCCCTACAGCCCTAACATCTTTGCACAGAGATGGAAATCAGCCATAATCCGCACAATCCTTAAATGGAAAAAGCTGCTATGGTCCTTGCTGATCAATGGAAACATTTCCATAGGACTTACAAAAATATGAGTCATAAATATGAACACACGTGAAGGCCTTTAGTACACTATACGTCTACTCAAATGACAACTATGGGGTGCCCTACAGCCCTAACATCTTTGCACAGAGATGGAAATCGGCCATAATCCGCACAATCCTTTAATGGAAAAAGCTGCTATGGTCCTTGCTGATCAATGGAAAGATTTCTATGGGACTTACAAAAATATGAGTCATAAATATGAACACACGTGAAGGCCTTTAGTACACTATACATCTACTCAAATGACAACTATGGGGTGCCCTACAGCCCTAACATCTTTGAAGATGGTGGACTGCCAGGACCCCCAAGAGAGGATGTATCTTAAGAAGATATGCACAAACTGGGTGAGCTTCACTGCACTGGAAGACTTTTATAAATCACTGCTTGCAAACCTTTTGGTTGCGGTGGGAGTATTTTGTTTCCTTTTTCTTAAATATGGGCTTGGTTAAGGATTGTTTTATTTTGAAAATAGTAAGATCAATAAAATATCTTCGAAAAATAAACAAAAATTGGTAAAAAAGTTTATAATATGCAATGTTGTGTGTTGCAACTATGTTTAAACTGCTGCAATCAGGAACCCCCACAATAAAGGACTTAGTATTCCAAAGCCCTAAGACTAAAAATGACAGCTAAATAAATGCTTGAATTAAAAAAAAATAGTCACACAGGTCACTCTTCTATACACCTGGTAGATTTAGGGTGCCAACAAATATGTCCATGGGGGCTTCCTTCCTGTAGCCTCCCAACCAGTTTTAATATGTTGGTGGTATCCCTGCCCTTCATGGGGCACCCCAGAAGAAAATGTACATATTTCCAAGCCTGCTGCAGGGGGCTGTGGGGTGCACCTTTGCCGTGCTGAAGGGGATCCTAGAGTGCTTCTTTTTATGTCACTACGGATTATTGTTGCGTTTTTAATATTGTTTTGAAATGCACTCTCTGTGCAACATTTTTTTTTCGTCAGTCAGGTGTCCAGCCTCAAGAGAGCACTCAAAGCACGCCTTGTTTGGGATTGCCCAGCGCCAGGAGCCCTGGATCTCCCACCACCCGCACCTAAACGGGCACCCAGCTCTTAGCACTGGACCGCAGACTCAACAACAGCTGCTGCCGCAACTATCTACACTCAACAGTGGGAGCTTTCACATGCTGCCACTGCTGCTTTTCTTGCAACACTGGAGCACCCGCACAAACAGCTGCCACCACCACATCAACCATGACTGCGACTGGACAACTCCACTTCCTCCTGCTCAATGCCCAATCACTCTGCAAACACACCACCAAGATAATAATAATAATAAAAAGATTTATATAGTGCATAGCTACTTTGGAAGTAGTGTCCCAGCACTGAGAGGTCTAGCGTCCAAGGAGGAGACACAGAGAGCCCAAAAGAATAGAGGCAAATCTATCTAAAAAGCCACGTTTTAAGGTTTTTCCGGAATTAAAGTTCTGTCTTTGATTGTTTCAGATAAAGTGGAAGAGAGTTCTATAGCCTGGATGCCAAAAAGCTAAAAGAGCTGCTTCTGATTCAAGCTTTCTTTACTGTGAGGACTTCTGCTAACAGGGCCCCAGATGTCCTCAGACACCTCGAGGGTAAGTAGGCGCTTAATGAAACAGTGAAGATAGCTAGAATATGTTCTATTAAAAGCCCTATCGAAGTAACCGCGAGCTTTGAAGGACAGTCGCTTCTTCATTGGCAGACAGTGCAGTTTATGCAATGCAGAGCCCATCGAGGCCTGTCTGGGAAGATTCAGCAAAAGCTTAGCTGCTGCATTATGAATGCATTGGAGTCTCAGCAGCCAAGAATGAGAGACTCCCAACTATAAGATGTTGCAGTAATCCAGCCAAGAAATGACTGATTCCTGGATCACAGTTTTCCTGGCAGCTTCAGGTAGAACACCAATGATCTTCTTAAGGGATTTTAATATCCAAAAGTATTTGCCTGCTAAGGCAGTAATCTGGCTCTCAAACGTGAGGCCAGCGTCAAAGAGGATGCCTAGGTTTTTGACTGTGGGCTTGGGTTGCGGGAGAGGACCAAGTGATCGTGGCCACCAATCGGGGGACCACATTGAGGACAGCCCTCCCAGAATGAGGACCTCTGTCTTGCGTGCATTTAATTTCAGGCAATTGAGGGCCATCCAGTGGGCCACCTCCCACAGGCAGGTTCTCAGAGAAGGAACAGCCAAGTTCTGTGACAGGGTGACAATTAACTGAGTATCATTGGCGTACGATATGATGTCAAAACCTTACCGCTCAATAATATCCTGCTTGAGGCGCATGTATAGATCGAATAAAGTGGGGCTCCAAGAAGAGCTCTGTGGCACCCCCTGCTGCAGTGGTGGGACCGCAAATTGAAAAGGCTTCTGCAGGACCTGAAAGGTACGGTCCTGCAGAAAGGATGTCATGCACCGCAGGGTCTTATAACTGATCTGGTACACCATCACCTCCATCACCCCCGACATCGTCTTCCTCACCGAGACCTGGCTCAACCCTGCATCCGCACCAAACATTGCCATGGCCACACCCAACGGCTACAAGATTGCACCCTGGGACCACATCAACAGACACAGAGGCCTGGTTCAATCCTGCATCTGCCTCCGGCATCGACACAGCAAAGCACAATGGCTACAAGATTGCACACCGGGACCGAATCAACAAACAGAGGTGGGATCGCCATCATTCACAAAGACTCCATCCACTGTACCACCACCACGGACAACACCACCCCGATCATGGGATCATGGAACACCTCAACTTCCAACTCAGAACAGATGGCAAAATCACCATCAGAGGCCCCCTCGACTACAGACCTCCAGGACCACACCACGTCTTCTGCAACACCATCCCCAAATTCATCACACCTCAAGCCATCAACACAGAACACTGCATCTTCCTTGGATACCTCAACTTTCACCTTGACAACCCCAATGATGCCAACACAGCCAACCTCTTCGAAAGCATAAACAACATCGGCCTCACATAGCTTGTCACCGACCTCACACACATTGCAGAGCATACGCTTGACCCCATCTACACAGCCAGCAACAGAGTCAAGTACAGCCTTGTCACCGAGCTAACCTGGATGGACCGCTCAATCATCCACTTCACAGCAGTCTCCAATGCAGCCACTAGACTGCCCATCACCTCACACTGCAGCTGGAACAAAGTTAACAAAAGCCAATGGACCGACACCCTCAACACTTCCCACCCCGAAACAACTACCAACATTGAACAGGCTGTCAAGAACTTCACCACCTAGATCTCCGACTGTGCCAACAGAGTCACCCTCTTCAACCCCACCAAACTCAAGAGATCCACCAAACACGCGAGTTGGTACACCTCGGAACTGAGAACCTAAAAACACAACTGCAAGCAACTGGAAAGTAAATGGCACACTAGCAAGGAGCCCGCAGACTGGACCACCTTCAAGACATCACTCAACCACTACCACTGACTCCTGAAAGAGATGAGAAGGAAGGCCCTAGTCAACCGCATCAAAGACAGCTACAACCACAGCAAAGAACTCTTCAGCATTGTCATGGAATTCTCCAGCCCCTCAGCAATCAAAAAAATCACCACCCCCTCCCAAGAACTCTGCAGCACCCTGGCGCACTTCTTCCACAACAAGATTTTCACCATCTACAAACACTTCAAACCCCAGCCCACCACCGCTGACATCCTTACTCCCACACTCACAATCTCTGACCACCAAATCACCACTTGGGACCAGCTCACCACGCAGAGCACCACAGACATCATGCACTCAATCCACTCAGGAGCACCCACAGACCCCTGTCCACACCACATGTTCAACCTCAGCAACAGGACCATCGGCAACAAGCTCACAGCCATTTTCAACACATCGATCACCTCGGCCTCCTTCCCAGATGAGTGGAATCATCCACAAACCCCAACAACCTCAAGAACTACTGGCCCATCTCCCTGCTCCCCTTTCCCACCAAAGTCCTTGAAAAGTCCATCAACCGTCATCTCACGGAATATCTTGAGAACAACAATCTTCTGGACGCATCCGAATCACAGCACTGAAATCACCCTGGGGCTTATTCACAAGCCCCTTCGCCACTTTTACGTCATTTTTAACATGGGGAAAGTGACGCAAAAGTGGCACAAGGGGCTTGTAAATCTGCCCCCCTATTTTTTTTTTTTAATGCAGATTCATATAGCGCAAACTCGACCCGAAGGTATTGGAGCGCTTTACATGAGCACCGGTTACGTTCAGGCACGGGGAGATTAAGTGATTTGCCCAGAATCACAGGATGTTGACGCGACCCGGAGGCTCGAACCTTGGTTTCCAGCACCAAAGTCGGCAATCTAGCCGACAGACCACATCCTCTCCCCATTTATTTGCAGCCATGGATGACATCAGAACCCTTCTAGGGTAGAAGTGGCCGCTCTGATCCTCCTCAACCTCTCATCTGACTTCAACACTGTGTCCCATCACACCCTGATCAAGAGGCTTCATAAGATTGGAATCCTAGAAGACTCCCTCAAATGGATTGCATTCTTCCTCACTGGAAGAACATCGAGAATCCGCCTTTCACTGTTCACCTCGGAGCCCAAGAACATCATCGACAGTGTCCCTCAAGGTTCATCTCTCAGCCCTATTCTGTTCAACACCTACATGACCCCCCCTGGCCAACATCATCAAAAACCATGGACTGAACATCATCTCCTAAGCACTGACACCCAGCTCATCCTCTCTCTTTACGAAGACCCATCCACCACAAGGGCCAGCACTCACCTGTGCATGACCAGCGTAGCTGACAGGATGCAAAACAAGTACCTCAAGCTCAACACAAACAAGACAGAAGTACTGATCTTCTGGAACAACACCTCCCTGTGGAACTACTCCTGGTGGCCTGCTGAACTGGGACCCTCTACCAACTCCACAACTACACCTGAAACCTCAGCATTATCTCGGATAGCAAACTCACCATGAAGAACCTGATTAAAACAGTCTCCTTCACCTGCTTCCTCACTCTGCGCATGCGTCGAAAGATCTTCAAATGGCTCCCAGTCTTCACCAGATGCAATGTCACTCAAGCCCTCATCACCAACCCACTTGGACTACGGCAACACACTCTACGCAGGATTTGCCACCCACCTCCTGAAGAGACTGCAGACCATTCAGAACTCAGCTCCTAGACTCATCCTCGTCATCCCCAGATGGACCCATGTTACCCCTCACATGAAGAAACTCCACTGGCTCCCCGTCCACAAGAGATGCCAATCCAAGATTCTGACCCATGCCTAAATAGACCTGCACATTCAAGGACCAGCATACATCAATCACCTCATGAGTTTCCACCAACCCTTCAGACTCCTGCACTCTGCCTCCCTCTCCCTAGCTCACTCCCCCACATCCGCCGAAGTAACAGTGGATGATGCTCCTTCTCCTACTTCACCGTGAAGTCCTGGAACAAGCTCCTCCTCCATTCTGGACCTCATCCCTCTCTTCGGGAATTCAGAAGGGGACTCAAGACCTGGCTATTCAACTGATGCCACCCAAGCAGCTTGGCTCTTAGTGCCTGGATACCTTCGCGGGTGAATAGCTGCACTTTTTAAATCATGTTTGATCGATTGTGAAAAAGGCCCCTGCAGTCCAAGCAGTCCAAGCAGGCTCATTTCACCTAGCACAGTCGTGAAAAGCTGGCGGAGGGAGCCTTCCTGTCCCTCCCACACTGACTGCAGATGGAGTTACCCTAGTTGTGTGATCATGTTCTTCCCAGACATGGCATGGGGCATGACGGCAGCACATCCACATTCTCCTGGGTGATCCCATGGTTCTGGCCCTCACCAGAAGCTTACCACTGCAGTGTGTTGGTGCTCTGGTCCTCAGGGACAGTATCATAAAGGAGCGCAACAGCTCTCAATTTTCTTGCTCCCTAGCATTGGTCTTTGGGTACTAGGGGCCTCCGGGGACAATATATCTTGGAAAAAGGGGTTTCATGCTCCATCTGAGGCAGATTGGTCCCCTGGGTGTTGACAATCCTCAAGGCCTTCTGGGGGCACCAATAGGGCAGGTAGTAGGCAGCCTGCAATTGAGCAATTTCAACTATCTTTCCTCTGAAGAGGGAGCACTCTGGACCTTCCTACTGACCCTTAGCTCCTTGTCTAGGACCATCTGTCTGAGTTCCAGGTGCTCTCTTTAACCCAAGGTCCTAACCACCAGCACACCACAGTCCTCAAACACTGTACACCCCAAGACTGCACCCACACAAGCCCACAGTTTCCTAGCCTCTTACATGGCATCTGTGTGTCAGCAGGAGTCTGAGGGTTACCTGATGAGGGTTACTCACCAAAAGGACCAGTCCACAGAGTTCAAGGAGAACCCTTTCCTTCAGGGTCCCTCAGCAGATCCACCTCTCAAATTTGTCCCAGACAGTGTGGGGTGGCAGTGCCACTGTCTCTAGAGAGACAGTCTCAGAGAGTCCAAATCAGTACATGCCCATCCATCGGGCCCATCCATCTGAGTACAGCCTTCCATGGTGCGCTTCAAGGTAGATATTTCACTCTCCTTGTCTCTCTCTTTTGCAGAGATTTTCATGTAAGGGTGGAAAGTTCCAGGAAATATGCACCTTTGCCCAAACCTAAGATAACTCATCATCACTCCACTCATATCCCAACATTCATGCACAGCATTTTGGACTTTCCAATATGGTGACTTCACGTTGTCTCTTGAAACAGCTGCCTGGGAGCCTTAACACAAGCCCTAACTGACAGAGCAACCCCTACTTTTCCTCCAGAACTTCAAGGGAAAGCACCTCCTGTGATTGGCCCCAGAAGTCTGGATACTTCCCTTGTGTTGTGTCTTCACAGGTCGTTGGCATTGTGACAATGTTATCAGAACATGCTGATTCTATAACCCCCCCTTTCCAAATCACCTCCAGATGGCCATTCTTGTGTGAGAATACAGTTAATCCTCCTGCTGTCCAGCAGCATAAATAACTCAGTCCAGCAGGGTAATTCAAAGGCAGAATCTAATTAAGAAACTGACTCTGGATTTTACGAAAAATTTGGAGTACTTGAAGGAGTACAAATATGATGGAAATAATAGTATATCTGCCCTCAGGATGCTTGTATACCAATGAATTGGTTCATCAATCTAGTCTCTAGGCCCAACTAATGCACAACTGTACGTTAGTGCAGATTTTACCCCTAATGAACAGTATAGTGAAACACTACACACTTCAGTGAAACACTACAGAACCATCACTATGAACTTCCAATCCAATTATAAGGCCTGGACAGTCCATTTATTAAGGGGCCCCTCTGCGGCAGGCTGTCTGTGAGCAGATACCAGACTGAGTTGAACAGCAATCCCACTCACTTAGCCTGCATGTGTGTGTATGCAACCACCACAGAGCCCGCTACCCCAGCTGTGCAGCACTGGACCTTGTTTTATAAGGTGGGCCTTGGCAGCTAGCATTTACAATCCATTTTGACAGAGCTTGCAGCGATACGCAGAGTGTCTCACTCACAGTAGAGGTCCAAAAACCTGGTAGTCCAAAAAGCATTCGCAAACTCAACTATTTTCCAGTGTAAGAAGGTGAAAGCAACACCCGCAATCTTCAGGAGAGTGTGATGGTGTAAGGAGTTTTTTTCATGGGGAAACATTTTTCGCACATGAAGCGGAAAAAGGAAAAGGCAACTTGTTCTGTGTGTACAACTGTGTATTTGGGAAAATCAATGTGTAAAAATATCATATGGCTTTGGCGCTAGTATGACGGGAATCCTGTGACATCTTTCCAGGATTCATGTTGACAACTTTAGTGAACAGCAAACTGTATTAATCTGTTCCCATTCATAGGAGCACTGGTATGGGGAAGATTTCCTGTTTTATTATAAATTGGCTCCCTCGGTTATTTTATGTGGAGCAAGGCATGGCCCAAACACCAGTAAGATTGTGCCAGTGTCAGCAGCACTCTCTGGTCTTTACTTATGATTGGTTGAATGCCAGAAACATGAAAATGCGGGGCCTTTAAACCACTGTGTGGTATCACTGTAAGCATTCCTTCAGCCAGTAAGGCTATATTCAGCCTTTTATTTACAATACAATTATCTGGCGCCCATCTTTGTCTGAAACTGGAATAGATTGTACAAATTGCAGTTGGCATTTGTGCCAAGTCAGCTTTGCACTGGCATGTGCCCAGCAAGAGAAGCCCACAAACAATTTGGGTCAAAGAAGCAGTGTAAACATGTCAATTTACATCGACTTGATCAGACTACATCTACAAACTGGACCTAGCACAATTATATGTATAGTGTCTGAAAAAGGTGGTGTAAAAGTGACAGATTCTAATGGAATGATTCTAACATGTACCCATGTAAATATTCCTCATCTAGATTTCAGCACAAACGTATAGGTAATTTATGAAAAAGCAGATTGGAAAGGCCCCGGTCAATTTCCAATCGATCTTATTAATTTTCATAAATGTTGATTATCAATTTAGTTAAGTAACTCTTTAATCGCTGAAGCAACTGTAGAACTGCAATTTAGCTAGTCTAATGCATCTAATTCCTCAAGCTGGATTTGTCATCAATTATCAACAAGATATGTCTTCATGGGGCTCACAAATAACCCTTTGTTTTCAAACAAAAATGCTAAACATTTTAACCATTAATTATGAAGTGGGAAAAGGGAAATTATTCTGATGAACGTTACGTTCTCAGATGAGATCACTGGGTTCAGAACCAGTGCCCAACAAAGTACATCATATTCTAATATTGCAATAGTAAACCTGTCCATGCCTTGAGCCTTTGATTTATTGATAGTTTGCCGAGGTGGAATAGTCCGCTGTACAGATGTCATATTTAGCAAGTGGTTAATAGATCAAAATTCATCCACGTTCGTTCCGAAATGTCATAGATGTAGTCCCTCACGAGTGGTGGAGGTAGGGCGAATTTTTGTTTATGTGTGCCCTTAGGTACTTTAGGATTGACGAAATCGTAGGATTATTTTACATTCATTATACCTAAACCATCCCATCGTGTTGCTTATATTCTGCTTTTGTATTCTGCGTTACAGAAAATTAATTTGTCTACACACATTAAAGAACACAGAAGAATAATCACGCCATGCCATATTTTGTGATTGTCTGCGAAAGTGTGGCATTTTGGTTTCAATCACTGAATTTATCCTCAAAACACTGACAAAGCCACGTTATTCCCTCTCTTGAGTACACAATATTCATAATTTCATATAGTATAAATTCAGTTCTGAATCTCAAAGTGAAATGCTGATGGCAGCTTGGAATCCCTCATTAACTTAGAGCTAAACTGAAGTGGAGGATGTGCTGGAAAAAATGTTTCTAGAAGCAATGAACCACTTGTAAACTTATTTTATACCCTTTACATCAGCCTGTGTTCTGTGCATCTGTTGAAGATCTGGAGTAACATTATTTCATGAGGGAGCACACTCACTGCTAGACTCCCCCACCAAACTTTTCACTTACTTAGTTGCCATCACTGTTCTCATGGGTTCCCGAGTCTTACCTATTGTTCTATTTCCCTCTTCTCAAATAAAATGGGGAGGGAGGGGAGAGCGAAAATACTTTAGGGAACCAATTGCTACTATTTGCAGCTTTTTAGTCACCATTTCAGCGTATCAAATTATATACAGCGAGGGTAATCATTTCTCGCAATGTGTACCTTTCCATGGGCAACCAAGGACTGCAAATAATTAAATAAAACAAGGAAATGAACAGCTGGCACGGGACTTCATGTAAAAACTGTGTTTAATATATCTGTATTTCTTTTGGTTGCTAGTGTAATACAGAAGGAAAGAAGGCTACCTTTTGAGAGTTGAAATTAATTTCGTCGCTGCACTTTACAGCTCAGCTCTTACCATGCGTGTTTACATTGCTTTGAAAGTACTCCAATGTAGAATATCATTGCAATGCATGTTTACCTCTCATTTCTGATTTTACCATCATAATTCTTTTTTACTAAAAAATGACTCATTAATAGACATGGAAAACTAAAGGCCTGATTTAGAGCTCGGGGGATGGGTTACTCTGTCACAAACGTGACAGATATCCTATCCGCCATATTACAGGTGCCACTGGATATAACTCTATTGTAATATGGTGGACGGTATATCTGTCATATGTGTGATGAAATAACCCCTCACAAACCCTAAATCAGGCCCTAAATGCTTTTAAGAGAAAATATGACTTTTAAATGGTTTAAACTTTTTTTAATACAATAGGGTGTATATAAATATAAATAAGATACTAATTTAAGGTGGCAACACTTCCTTACCATTCTTCCCCTTTTAAAATGTCAAAAAATGCCTGAGCGAAGAAATAGGATTTAGTTGCTAAAAAAAATACACTTTCACTAATTCTGAAGCATATTTTCAAATCAAAAAAGGATGTCACTAAAAACGTACATAATGCAGAGCCCATCATTTTGTGGCCACTAGTAAAGAGGCCTTCAAGCTGCCGGCCATGACTGAATGAGCTGAAAACATTTTACACAACAATGCCAGCTACCATCCATAAAGGCTAAGCATCTACTTACGTTTGGCAATATAACATAAATAATAACTGGTGAAACAAAACAAAAAAGAATGTGCATTTCTTCTTTTTTCCAATACAAAGTGTACCAGAAATCTTTATTTTGAGTATAGAAATATCTACTTTAGCCCAACAAAGGTGGAGATGGATGGGGTCCGCTACCTTTTCCACAGAAATTACAAGGATTTACACATACCTTTCATTCAACAAGTCAGTAAAATCTAATAAAAAACTATCAAGTATTAAAATGTACCGACAAAAATACCCCGTTGTAGGGATTACAATGTCAGAGGTGTCAGTCGGTCCCTCCGCCTGCTGCGCTCCTACTGACCACATTATTATGCAGCGGTTGGTCCACAGCTTCAGATGTCGAACTGACTACCACTGGTGACCTGTCGGTCGCGAGCCACCCGACATCTTAATCAGGCCCCAGATGTCACTCTTATACAGCCACGGCCGCTGCAGGTAAGAGTGGTGGGGCCAGGTGAAGGGAGATTTCGAGAGTCGACCTCGAGGGAAAATTAAATAATTAATTAATTTTCCCTCGTGGTCGTCTCTCGAAATCCCCCCACACCTGGCCCCACCGCTCTTACCTGCAGCGGCCGCGGCTGCTCTTATGCTGAACTCCTCCAAGCTCAAAATACTATAGTTCACTGTGTTGAAAGCACCATGCATCCTTGTCAACCTCAGAATCCTTCTTTCTGACATCCCTGTGTTATCCTAATCAGCCACAGATCATTAAATATACTTTTACTCCAGCTTGATAACAAACAAATAAACTATTATGACAGACTCTTTGTCGATGTACCCAAATATTCGTGTGTCCTTTCAAATAGGGTTAATCATGTTGCAATGTAATTTATCTAGAATCTCTTCAGATGGGCTACCACTCCTCAATACCATCGCCAGGTTGGATGACTGTTTGCTAAAAACTTGGCATTATAGCATTTGCTGGCACTTATTTTCAATAGAATCCTTGTTGCATTGTGTACATACCTCACCCAGTCGCGGCTCCTGGAGGGAGTGCTGCGGGGCGGTGGGGTGGGGCGGGGGAGGGGCAGGGTGGGTGGTAGTAAACTCCGGCATACGGCCGAATGGAGTTAAGAACATAAATAAATAAATAAAACGAATTGCACGTGCGCTGCAACGCCAAACGCTGCGTGGACCGGTCCCAGACACTGTGACGGTCGATTCTGCACCAGCGTACTCGCTGGATCAGCCAGTCCTCTGGCATCCGCCTGGACACTCTCCCAATCACTCGTAACAGACCATCTTGTGTCCATTCCGCTTAATCAATTTGACCAGGGAACCGGGTTGGAATTACAACCGGTTCTGAGTGGTGTTTCACACGCAGCGTGAATAATTTTCTGAGGTACTTTACCAGCTACGATTTCCTTGGCCAGCCGGGACGGAAGTACAACCGGCAGAGAGATTTGAGATCTCCTTCGTATTGCCTGAAGCCCTGACGAAGTCTTGGGTCATTCACCCGGATGAAACACGTGTTGGCTGGGCATTTCTGCAAGAATAAAGAAGAACATACATCAACTTCTTAAATGTTTACGTTGTCTCTTAAGATCATATATATACTGTGCATGTTGGTTGAATACTGAGCGTCATAGTACTTACTTTGTAACACAAACGAGACGTGTGCACAGGCTTGTTTTCAATTGTAGTAGACCATCGGTCTTTAAGTAGGGGGTTCTGGGTTAACCCCCTCCTGTCTGCACCGTCCAACTTCACACGATACAGTTACAGGCGTACACCCTAGGCAGGTGCCATTTTCCTACCTTTTCACATAAACCCTGTCTCTTGCTTTACTACCCCCCCGCCCCACCCCACCGCCCCGCAGCACTCCCTCCAGGAGCCACGACTGACCTCACCAACATGCTCTCCCAGTACGTGCTGCCAGATTCCTGCAGTTCTTTCAATCACAGCCAACCTGCCACTGCAAAACTAACATTTGCTACATTCAGATGCCAGCTGTTCAATCTCTAAAGTCTCTGACAATGGAACTCAGAGTCATTTCCCGATATTTTGCAGACAATCACCTGCCTTGCAAATTCTAAGACTGCTCTAAAAATTAACCTCCACTAACTTAGGGTTACAGTGGGAATGGTTTCTCAGCGCCTGTATCCTACATCTCATTCACCAATCCACTAGTTCGTGTATTAATCTGGGCAACATACACCTAAGACTGGCGAACAACTAAAACATATTTTTATGTTATTACTCATCACTCATTATTTGCACCCAAGCTGATTTGTCATCATCTCCCGTGCCCCTTCTGTAACTGGGAACTGTGTTTCTGGTAGAAATTTTAGTGTTTGTTCAATCAATAAACAATAATAGTTTCTTTTCTCAACTTTGTCCACATTTATCGACCACTCTACTTCCATTCTAATCAATTTGCAGTTTGTCCATAAAATGATCAGCCCCATTTTAGGTGAACTTGCAGGCTCCAACATGTGCTCAAGAGCTGACTATGAAATGACAGCTTCCAAATGTCTGGAGTCTAGCTTGAGAAGTAGAACATCTCCAAGTCACAACTACACAGGCTGCCAGCCAGAGGCGTAGCTATAAACAGTGTGGCAGGTGCAGGGTGGCAGGGCAGTGGCAATTGTAACTCAATTATAGCTGTTTCACTGCCAAGCCAAGGGATGGGGGCAATTTCCCCTTGTTTACACTAGTTCCTACTACCCCCTGCTATGCCATAGCTACTATGTACAGTGCGTGAGTTCAGTTCACTCGCCAGCACTTCGCATTCCTTCTTTCACTTAGATTTCTTCCTTGGTCTGATCAGCATTATACTTAAGTGGAGGATGGTCATATAATATTGGATTAAAAAACATGAACACAATGCTAAATTTCCACACTTTATACTTACTAAAAAATATTTGCATAGTGTGAAAGTTATCATAATGTTCGGTCTCCTTAAGAAACAAACACAAACATATGTGCAGTGCTACAATAGATAATGTGGCATCTGCATTTTAAAAACAAACATTGCAATAATGAAGTGGCTTTCTGCGTCAGCTATAAATGATGCACAAATTGTTTTTATACAAAACCAAACATAGGGAGAGCATTAATTGCATGCTTGGACTACAAAGTGACACTGGAATGCACATGTTACTAACTCAATCAATGAATTTAGCATAGATATATTTAAGAAGGGGTATTTAGGGATTAGGTTCAGATTTTAGAAATGAAATGGGAGGCATTCAGACAAATCTATCAGGAATAAGATCAACAACGTGTGTTTAAACCAATCATCTTGAGTATATATTTGAACTTGGATATGCAGATGCGGTTCTGAAGTCCCCCAGGTTCAGCAATATACTCAAAGGATCAACAGCCCCACAGACAGCTAAATTACTCAGAAAGTCAAGGAATTTATCAAACATGAATTTCAAAGTGGATTCTAGCCTTGAGGAAAAAGTGCAAGTGCCCATTAATGTACATACAAAATAAATGTTGTCTCCAAGCTCTAGCCACTATTTATTTCTGACAGGGGATTGGCTAAATAGTTTCAATTTACATAAAGAGGAGGAAAGGTTATTGCTGTATTGATAGAAAATATTCTGTGCAAAGGTGACGAAAAACGATTTAACGCGTTAAAAAGGTAAACAGGCCTTGCAGGTATAACATGAAGGAATCATTTACACTCTCCCGCATCTATTAACACAATATTCATAACTGGGTTCAATTTGAGAGTCCTGGCATTAAATATGTTTCAAACTCGGGAGTTAAAAATGCAAAAATACTCATAAACAATAAGAAAAGCCCTGCAACGTAAAGGAAACCAAAATAGGTTCATCTGGTAAAAACAACTGTACAGAATTTCTCAATATTATTGCGAGATCTTGCGGTCACTGTTAAGCAAAGGATTTCAGCATTAAATTTCATGGTCAGAATCGATGCTCGCCTTCTCCACTGCTGACAGATCATTTATCAACACAAATATTTTTTTTTAAATCATGGAATATTTCATAAGTGAGAAAGCACTTTATGATTGGCCGCCTATATTGGTTTAAGAGTTCGGTTTGCAAATCCCTCAAAAGACCATGTCTGTATAGCGGTGTAATCAGGTTACTGGAGCACTCCGGTAAGAAATTATTCTGACAGCTTCTGAGCTCCTGGTGGAGAAGAGACAACCACAAAACAATTGACACCATTCACCACTGCTGCCAATCTCTGTCTCCAAAGAAACCGAGAAAGGGAAATCTGAAGACTAAAATATCTTCTTACCCCACCGGAGGGTGCTCCCATCAGGTCAAAGGTGTGATGCATTGGCAGATACATTTGGGAAAGCTGTTGCAACCACACATCAAATCGAGTTTGTGGGTACGAAGGCTTCAGCTCTCCGATGTCTATCCTCAGCAGCAAGACGTGCCTTGCTTCTGGGTTCGTACTTTCTTCAAATGTGTGCATTTTCGAAATGATTAGACTCTTCAGAAAAAATTGAAAAAGTCCAACATTTTCCTTGCAAACAATGTTAATCACAATATTTAATCCTCTACACTAGGAGTCAGAAAGACATTTATACTGAACACTATTATATTCGTATTTCGAATACCAACTTACTGGTAACTCCTGATGTGCATAAACGTGACTTGTGACTTCTTTCCTCTAAGTGAGATTTTGAAACATGCGATCAGCGGGTAAACCACGGAGTAACTCATAAAAATGGGGTCTCAAAATGGCACCTCAAGTCTTTCAATGATCAGTTATTACTGCAAATAGGGCAGGATAGCTTAATGAGTTGAACGATTGTGGTTAAAATAGCTGTTAATAGTCAGGTCACAAAATCGAATTTTGACAATTTTAACTTAGTGCTTCCACCCTTCAGAAGATTAGTAAATTGAGAACCATTACAATAAAGTTATCTGAAGTACTTAGAAACTGAATAAGTCCAGTATTAAGAGCTATATATAAACACTAAGGGCCAGATGTATCAAAGGGTTTTACCCATTCTATGTCTATGGGAAAATGTGTTCGCACATATGGCCCTTTATTTATGGAAGATATAGTTCAGCAAGCTAAAAGATGTGATACATATAAATGCACACATATACATATATATATATATATTATGTGAGCAAGGCCACCCGCGGTGGCCGAAACACGTCATACCGGCATGTCAAATGAATAAACATCGTTTGAAAAAGCACATACCTCAGGAGTCCGTGTCCTTGTGGTTTAAACAGAGCACTTTATCTGGGACTGCTTTCTTCATATATATATATATATATATATATATATATATATATATATATATATATATATATATTCCAACAAATGATGAAACACGGCACACACCTCGATGGATTTCAGCTCTTTATTCGGACAAAAAAGCTCTCCTCCTCCCTACGCGTTTCGAACTTCACGTTCTTGGTCACAGTAGTTTACAAAGTCCCTTGTTTATTTCCACTTTTATACTCAGTATCCACTTTTGCCTATTATGAGGCATTGTGGTACTGGTAGTTCAGATTACAATTTTAACTTTATTAATCACATTATTTCATCCCAAAAAAAAATTATATATATATATTTATATTATTTGGCAACATTTCAAGGCAGCATATGGACTAATTTATACGACATTAGTTCTGATTGATCTCATATTTCTATCAATTAGTACAGTCTCTTCCCATTATTCGAGTGATGTAGCGAGTGTATCCGCCGCTTATTTCCAATTGTGGGCAAGCAGTGATAGTGAATAAAATTCTACACTACCTCGACAGCTTGGGACAAAACTAATAATCAGCTCCTATTCTCCTTAAGGATAATTCAAGTCCCGCAAGTAGGCTTGAGACTGGCCTTAGTAATGAACGAATTTGACACAGTGATATCATTTGTTCAATTTTAAGAATAACAGCACCCTCTCATGGAGGCGAGAGCAGCAAAATGCCGTGAGACTGCAGAAACAATGTTTCAAAAGGGACAAACTACCATCAAAGAGATCCCTGATGGAGATAGATCAGGAAACACAGGCATAAAAAATATTAAACAATTGTTCATTCAACTGGAAAGATTGCAACGCAAGAAATATCAAGGAGTTGGGAAATCATAACTCTGGAGAAGTATGTAGAATGCGGTAGAGTCCCTAGAGGGCTACGCATTTTTACACTACCCAACCATCCAGACACTAGATCGGAGATGCTGGAGGAGTGGGGCAGGAACAATATGGACTGTTCACGGACAATGATGTTAATAATTATAAAATATGCTAGGATAGATGTGGAGGAATTGCACAAGAAAATATCGGAACTAGAATCTCAGATTTTAACCCTTGAATATGACGAGGAAGGTCTGAAAAAACTAAGATCAGAAATGGAGAAAAATCTAGACAAACATGAAACTGAGGTACAAGATCGGAAACAACGCAAGTTCAGAAGGGACGAATGTGATTATGATCAGGGAACCATCTTTACTTTCGCAAAGCGCTTTGACACTTTGAGACAGCAAGTAGATAGTAAAAAACAACCAATATCAGAATCTCCCAACACGACCCAAAGTGAGTCTGAGTCAGATTTAAGTGAGGGTGAAACCAGACAAACCTTCCCACGTCAACTCTCTTTTTTTAGAGGAAATGAAGATCCTATATCAGGATCAACAAAATCCAAGGGGAAGAGGAAGAGGTCGGGCAATGCGAACAAGAGCGAGGGGGAGAGGCACACTAATCCGGACAGAAAACGACGGAAGACAAGAAGAAGCATCAGAAAGAACAAGAGGTTATCATCTTCGAAATCGTACAGTGATGAGAAAGTAAAGAAGAAAATAATTACAAAAAAAGATCATAATTTAATTATCAACCTGTCAAAATATACATTAACAGATGCTGAATTCAGTCTGTTACAGAAAGGCCTAACATTCAGTCCCGAAAGACATCAGGACTTGGTGGAAACTAAGATAGACATGTACAAGTATATTCGCAAATTGAAGTTAAAGAAATTCTTTACCAAATTACCAACTATCCAAGAGACGAATGAAAACATGTCAGAAATACCAATATCAGAGGGAGAACAGCCATACACCATAGCGGAAATTCAAAGCTTGAGAACTGCATATGAACTAGCTCACGACATAGAGGAAACAACAAAATCAGACACTGAAGTCTTAGAAGAAATGGGAATTAACATGAACAGACATTGCAAGACTAATTTTAAGAGTCAATCCAAATTTTGTCCTGCTCTTCATCCAGGCAATAAAGTGGACATTTTCAATGATCTAGTGATAGCAGAACTGGAAACCATGGAAAATGTAAAACATACCCAATGGAGAGAAAACCTTTCTTGCAATGAGCGTCAAGCTCTGAAGTCATTAAAAAACAACACCCAAATTGACATAAAGCCAGCTGATAAGGGCGGAAACATTGTTATTTTAGACAAACAGGATTACATTAATGAAGCACTCCGCCAATTGAACAACACGGAGAACTATCAAGTGTTGACTTATAATCCCATAAATGATCTTACCATCGATCTATGTGAAAAAATCAGACACTGGCATGAGGATGGTCTGCTGAATGACGAGGAGAAGAAATTCTTAATGGTAGAGAATCCGGTGACACCCACAATATATTTTTTGCCGAAAGTGCATAAGACTTTAAACAAACCCCCGGGACGCCCAATAATTTCCAGCTGCGGCGCCCTTTATGAGAACATTGCCTCTTATGTCGATTATTTTTTAGCACCGATTGTTCCTTCCCTCAACTCTTATATCAAGGATACGGGGGACTTTTTGAGGATCCTAATGGGAACCACTTGGCAAATGGATTACCTGTTAGTGACAATTGATATTGTTGCACTGTACACGTCCATAGATCATGATATAGGCATGAAGGCAACTCTATATTTCCTAAAACAAAGACCTATAGTGGAATTCAGACATACTACCATGCTAATGGAAATGATTGAACTATGTCTTAAGAACAATGTTTTTTTATTTAACAAAAAGCTGTACTCTCAATGTTGTGGCACTGCGATGGGAGTTTCCTTCTCTCCAAGCTATGCCAACCTCATGATGGGTTGGTGGGAGAAGAACATAGCTTGGAGAGAGGAAAATGATCAGTATACTTCCAGAGTAGTTCTTTGGCTAAGATTCATCGACGACCTTTTTTACTGTGGAGAGGAACAGAATTAGAATTCTTGGAATACATGAAGATTTTAAATAACAATGAGGTAGGACTCAAATTTACCTATAATATCAATCGCAAAGAGATTGACTTCTTGGACACTAAAGTATATATTAAGGATAACATAATACATACAACAGTCCATAGGAAAAAGACCGCTACCAACAGTATATTACATGGTTCGAGTTTTCATCCCCATTCCCTTATAAAGAGCATCCCATATGGGGAATTTATTAGGATGAAAAGAAACTGCTCAGAAGCGAAGGAAATGGAAATCAAATTTAATGAAACCAAGAACAGATTCCTCCAAAGGGGGTACAAACACAGAGATATCTATCAAGGTGAACAAAAAGCAAGATTAAAGACGCGGGCAGAAACTTTGATAGATAACAGAAAAGGTAAAAACAAGCCAACAGTCGATGGATCGGCCAGTACACCACGACTAATTCTGACTTACAGCAGAGAGAGTTTTCAAATCAAACAAATTGTAACTAAGTATTGGAGTGTCATTAAAAAAGATCTGGACATTGGCCATCTATTGGGTGATCATCCCTTGATATCATATAGGAAGGCACCATCGTTATCCGACACACTTGTTAACAGCCATTTTGTGATGAAAAAACAAGAATCATGGTTACAATCAAGACAAAAAGGATTTGTGAAGTGCATGGTATGCAAGGCCTGCAAGATAGGACAGAACTTGAAATCAATTGAAGATCCCAAAGGGGGTAAATTTGAAATAAAAGAGACTATAACATGTGACACTCCTTATGTGGTATATTTGATTGAGTGTTATTGTGGAAAAAGATACATTGGCAGCACAATTTGTCCACTCAAAAAGAGGATATTGGAGCATATACGAGCTACATGAGTGAGTGGATGTGTGTGTAGACCTAAGAATCAGTGAGTGGGTATGTGGTTATTGGTGTTGGAGTGTATCATTTTGAGAATGGCAGTCTGTAATTTAGAGTGGGTGTATCAAAGGTTATATTAGGGTGTGAGAAGATGCATGAAATTATCACATGGATGATGTCATCAGTGATGTCATCAGTGATGTCATTTGAGATGTCATTTGAGATGTCATCAGTGATGTCACTGACCATGTCATGAGTGATGTAATATGTGACGTCATCAGCAGTGCATTGCGGGGGCACGAGTTATAGTTAGCTGAACTAACTATAACGAGGGAATTTCACTGGTTTTGTACGAGTGAAATGTCCAACTAACTATAACTGTCCCTAAAACCTATGGTTTTTTCAGTGAATTTCTAAGGTTTTTTTAAATGCTAATTTCTAACTCTAACGTGCCTGAAACCTATGTTTTTTTCAGTGAATTTCAAAGGTTTTTTTAAATGTTAATTTCTAACTATAACGTGCCTGAAACCTATGGTTTTTTCAGTGAATTTCAAAGGTTTTTTAAATGCTAATTTCTAACTACAACGTGCCTGAAACCTATGGTTTTTTCAGTGACGTTCAAAGGTTTTTTAAATGCTAATTTCTAACTATGCCTACAGAGGTAGGACATGTGAAGAAAGAAGAAAAAACGCGCAGAAAGAAGCAAAAGAAATGCAGAAAGAAGCAACAGAAGTCCACAAAGACGAAGAAAAGTGCAGGAAGAAGCAAGACATGTGCAGAAAGAACCAACAGAGGAGCAGAAAGAGGCCTTGTTTCAAAATCATCCTGTGCCCACATCTTTTTCAGACGGGTACTGGTGGTAACTGACTCTGACTAACCAGGCCTAGAGCCAGAGCTATGCTAAAAGTCACTTAGAATACAGTGAAAACACCTACATACACTAGGGAACACTATGCGTTGGGGTACCCCTGTGATTAGAATGACCTCCTCTGTAAGGCCCTAGTACATAATAGGGCAGGGGGATTAAAACTACCTCTTAAAACGACCTACGGGGCGCGTTTGCACAATGGTGAAGGGAGGGGGGGGCCTGAGGTGACATGTGTGCAAACACGCCCTGTGGCCGTTTTAAGTTGGGAGATTAAGTCCCCTTGAATCCTGACTGTCCCTGGCGTCCAACTAGAAAACCAGGTACCTCCAGTAAGTGCCACAGAGCTGCGTTGCAGAGAGGTGTAAAAAGGGGCATGGCCTGGACCACCTCTCTGCAACGCAGCACAGTGGCGCTTACTGGCAGTACCTGGTGGGCTAGTTGGCCCCCAGGGACCCTCAGTATTGAAAGGGAATTAATTCCCCACCTTAAAACGCGCCACAGGGCCTGTTTGCACACATGTCACATCAGGCCCTGCCCCCTCCCTTCACCACTGTGCAAACGCGCCCTGTGGCGCGTTTTAAATTGGGGGATTAAGTCCCCTTGAATCCTGAGGGTCCCTGGGGGCCAACTAGCCCACCAGGTCCCTCCAGTAAGCGCCACAGAGCTGCGTTGCAGAGAGGTGTAAAAAGGGGCGTGGCCTGGACCACCTCTCTGCAACGCAGCCCTGTGGCGCTTACTGGAGGTACCTGCTGGGCTAGTTGGCCCCCAGGGACCCCCAGTATTCAAGGAGAATTAATTTCCCAACTTAAAATGCGCCACAGGGCGCGTTTGCAGAGTGTTGCTGGGAGGGGGCATGGCCTCGGCGATGCCAGTGCTTTTTTGTTGTTGTTTTTTTTAAAGAAGGAGGGCTGTGTGGCCCCCCCTTCCTTTTCTATTTTGTGGGCCCTGGGGACCCCATCCCCCAGGGCCTGGCCCCCTTTTAAAAAAAAAAAAAATGTCAATTCCGGCCCCGGGGACCCCATCCCCCGGGGCATGGCCAAACATCTTGTTTTTTTATAGGAAGGGGGGCTGCATGGCCCCCCTCCTAAGGCCTCTATTGGCCCCAGGGACCCCATCCCCCGGGGCCCGCCTTTATTTATTATTTTTGTTGGGGGAGGGGGGCCGCATGGACCCCCTCCCGGGCCACTTCTGACCCCGGGGACCCCATCCCCCGGGGCCTGGCCTCTCCTTTTAAAAATAAATAAATAAATAAACAGGGGAGGGGGGCCGCGTGGCCCCCCTCCCGGGCTACTACTAGCCCCAGGGACCCCATCCCCCGGGGCTGGCCCTCTCCGTTGGGGACCGTGGGGGGAGCCCCAATGCCCCCACGGTCACTGCCGGCTCCCCACCTCCTGCGGGAGCCGGCATTGCTTTTCCACATGAGGAGCTGCTACCATGCAGCTCCCTGTGTGGAAAAGCAATCTGCTTTTCTTCATTGAAGCGAGAGCAGGTTTCCCTGCACTCGCTTCATTGAAGCAAAGCAGTTTGCAATGACAGGGCGGGAGCCACGCGGCTCCCGCCCTGTCATTGCAAACAGCAGTGCCCCGGGGGTGGGCACCCCGGGACACTGCAGGAGCTGGCCCTGGGGGGTGGCGGTCCCCAGGGCCATCACAGGCTCCAGGAGGGGGGCCGCGCGGTCCCCCTCCCAACATCTGCACAGCCCCGGGGAGCTGGTGGTCCCCGGGGCTCGGGGGTCTGTCACGGACCCCCAAATTTGAATAATTAGTGCCTCGGGGAGGTGGCGGTCCCCGGGGCATGTGGGGGGGCTCGAGCCCCCCCACACAGGTATTTTAAAACAAATGAGAGCCCCGGGAGGTGGTGGTCCCCGGGGCAGCGGGGGGGCCGTGTGCCCCCGCAAAATTATTAATCAAATCCCCGGGGGTGGCGGTCCCCGGGGCTTGGGGGGGCTTGGAGGCCCCCCACACATAACAAAACAAAGCCCCGGGGGGTGGCGGTCCCCGGGGCTGCGGGGGGCCGTGAGCCCCCCGCAAATATTTATGGAAAGCCCCAGGGGTGGCGGTCCCCGGGGCTGTGGGGGCCTCCCTGGGCCCCCGCTATAAATTTTCGCATGCCCACTTGGGGGCTAAATATTAACAAAGCGCGGGAGCCCGCGCTTCGTTTTTTTTTCTTCATGGCGGGATTCGTGAATCCTATGCGAATTTCACCGTTTTAAAAAAAAAAATGCTTTTTTGGGACCCCCTGAGCAGGCCTAGGGGTCAGGGTGTTTCTACCCTGCCCCCTTTTCTTTTTTTCGCGTTTTTATTCTGATTTCTTGTGACTCGGTTCTACCGAGTCACAAGATGGCTGCCAACACTTCCTGGTTTGGAGTGTTGACAGCCAATTAGAATAAAGCTCGTGGTCGGGAGGGTCCGCGGATCCTCCGTGCCTCTAAATATCGAAACTTTTATTTTTGATTTTCTCAGCAACTACTGAACGGATTTACACCATTTTTAAAAAGGTCGCTTTCTGAGCCAAGCAGTACCTTTTTGCCAAATTTAGGGTAAATCCGTTCAGAAGTTTCAACTGTAGCCTTGCATAAAGTTTCCTATGGGAAATTGATTTTTTTACTCTTATTTTTTAATTTCTCTGAAATTACTGAACGGATTTACACCATTTAAAAAAGGGCGCTTTCTGAACCAAGCACTACCTTTTTGCCAAATTTGGTGTAATTCCCTTCAGCAGTTCGGGCTGTAGCCGTGGCTAAAGTTTCCTATGGGAATTAACATGGAGAAAACACGTTTTGGGACCCCCCTTTTTTCTCGGCCCCCGCTTGCCGAATCACCCCGAAACTTTCAAGACAGGAGCTGACCGGAGCGCCCCACTAGTTTTGAAAATTTTGCGAAGATTCATCAAACAACGCTAATGTTAATAGGAAAACTAAAAATGCTTTTCCTATGGAAAATAGGTCGTAACTATAACTACCTACTGGCGACCGCCAGTAGGTTATATATATATATATATATATATATATATATATATATATATATATTCCTTTACCAAAACCAATATGCGTGCTCTCAGGAAAAACACAGATCCATGGCTCAAATGCTGACTGCGAAAACGTTTAATTACATGACGCGTTTCGAATGCTACTGCATTCTTGGTCACATGTAAAGTGCACACCAAATGAAAAGCCTTAAATACAGTCACATGGTAATTGAGTTCAAAACAAATGCAAACAGTCGTAAAACAGGGCGGCCATGTTAGACAGGTGTAAAGTCAATAAAAAGTATACATACTTAAAATGAATTCACATACTGTTGTCTTTGAAAATCATTCATTGGGATAGATATCCCAGTATAATCAAAATAATTCACAAAATGCGTGGGAAAAATACGTGAAAAACATGTATATAGAACACATCAGTGTATAATAATTTCTATGCTGATACTGAGATACAACCCAAGTGGGCCGAAATTAAATCAAGTTGTCAGACAGCCTCAGAGCCAAAGACAATACGATGAATAAGCATGTCAGTCATGTACACTGTTAATGTAAACATAAAATAAGCAGTATAGTTATACATATCGAACATGCAGGTGGAAAAGAAGAAGAAGGAGCCTCCAAAATACCACAGGCTTTACTGAGAATCCCGGGCAAGTGCCCTTGTACGTACCAATGACAGAACTTATCTGTGGCTCAACTTTCCTGACAAAATGCTGGCTAAAGACAACAATAATGCAAACATGTAAGACCGCTACCTTGAAGTCAAAGAGGTATGTCCTGCTGCAATAATAAGTAAAAACAATATTACCATATGGTGAGGTGATCAAAAAAGTGAAACATGAAGAAAAGGTTAGGCGGCCCGTGCTCATGGTGTCAAGTGAAGTGGGCCCCTTCCTTTCCTCCTGCAAAGGAAACAAAAACATACCAGTTAAAAACAATGACCTCCTAACCAGAGGTCAACTACAAATACAGTTTCAAATGCACTATGTTATGAAAAAGAGGAGAGAGAGCGAACAGTACCCAAAGGTATAGTCACATGAATGTCACCAAATAATGTAGGCTAATACCGGTACGATTCCACCGGAGGAGAGACAGATACTGAAAACGACAGTAAACAATGAGGTGAAGAATACAATGTAGAACAATATAAATATAACATAACAAATCCTCAGTGTGGCCTATACTGTTTTGAGGTGTACGGCCAATTCTTCATCCTGGTTGAGCCCCCGGGAATCTTAGTTTGGAGCTCAACAATATACTTGGATTCTTTCTGTCTCAATCTGAGTGTTCTGTCCCCTCCCCTAGGGTCATTGCTGATTTGCTCTAAGATGAAATAGCTGAGAGCTGAGGAATCAGAAAAATGTTTAGCCTGATAATGTCGAGCCACAGGATATTTGGGGTCGTTATTGGTAATGGCACGCATGTGTTCTAAAACGCGTTTCTTAGCCATCAAGGTAGTACTCCCAATATACCATAATTTGCATGGGCATTCTATTGCATATATCACAAATCTAGTGCTGCAAGTAAGGAATTGTTTAATGACCCTCGTAAAGTTCCCAACAGTGTACTCTTTGCGAAACAAACTGTGTCTACATGCTTTGCAATGTCCACAGGGAAAGAAACCCTGTAGACTATGTTCACTAACAGTGGTATGTCTGGTAATGTCACTGTGGACGAGCATGTCCCGAATATTCTTACTTCGTCTGAATGTAATACTGGGTCTTGTTGTAATCGATCCCCCTATAGTTGTGTCATTTTTGAGGGTTTCCCAATTCTTGGCCAGGATGTGTTTAACGTTCCTGATATCTGAATGATACGATAATATCATTCTGGTATTGTCATCACATGTCCCATCACTAAGTGAAATCTTGTCAGTCAAAGTATCCTCTCTGTTGATCCTCTCTACTTTCTCTATGGCTCTCTTCAATACCCAATTGGGGTAACCCCTTTCTCTGAATCTCTCCAACATGTTGTCACGTTCAATGATAAAAGATTCATTGGTATTGCAGTTTCTTCTTGCCCTCAGCAGCTCACCAAAGGGAATGCTCCACTTGAGCGTCTCTGGATGACTGCTGAGGGCATGAAGAATACTGTTGCCAGCAGTCGATTTGCGAAAGAGTGAGGTGTGAATCTTATTGTTCTTGATAACAAGCTTGACATCTAAATATTCCACCTCTGTATTGCTGATCTTACCAGACAGTAGTATATTGCATGTGTTAATATTCAGTTTGTCAATGAAGTCCTGAGCTTCTTTCTCCGAACCCCTCCAGACAATGAACAGATCGTCAATGTAACGGAGCCACATGACGACCCGCCCAAAGTCACTGGAGAGGGCAGGGTCAAGAAAGATCTCCTCTTCCCACAAACCCATGAAGAGATTCGCTAGACTAGGAGCAAAACAAGATCCCATCGCTGTTCCAGTAGTCTGAATGAACAGCGCACCATCAAATAAGAAGATGTTATTCTTAAGACAGAACTTGATCATTTCCAGGATCATATAACTATGCTCCAAGAATCGAATATTTCTCCTCATGAGAAAATGTCTACAGGCCAACAGACCTTGTTCATGGTCAATGATGGTGTATAGTGAATGTACATCCAATACAATGAACCTGTACTCAAAGTCCCATACAATATTCTGTGTTTTGACTAAAAAGTCCTTGGTATCACGAACAAAGCTGGGAAGATTCATAACGTGTTCCCTAAGAAAATGGTCAATATATTTCGACACGTGTTCAGCCACACTGCCTCTAGAGGACACGATAGGTCGTCCTGGAGGGTTGGTAATATCTTTATGCACCTTAGGAAGCAGATACAATACAGGCAAAATGGGGTAATCTTTCTTCAAATAGCTGTACTCATCACGTGTGATGATACCCCTGTCCCTCCATTCAATCAGTTTATCCCATAAGGTAGTTATGCTGTCATTGTAAACATCTTTGGTGACAGGGAGATAAAAGTTATGGTCTCTAAGTTGGCGAAGTGCTTCATTAATATATTGTTCCCTATCCAGGATCACAATATTCCCACCCTTGTCCGAGGGGCGGATGATGATATCTTCATCATCCGCAAGTGTCTTGAGTGCATGTCTTTGTTCAAAAGTCAAATTCTGGGATCTTTGTGGGGTTCTGTATTTCTTATGTCTCAAGTCAGTGAGAGCTTTAGTGACATTCTCATTAAAAGTATCAATCCCATCATGGGGAAGAATGGGAAAAAATGTGGACTCAGGTTTAAAATTGGTGTTAGCTGCAGAGTCATATGTGATGTCAAGGTCGGAAAGAATACTTGTTTCATTAGCATTCAAGTACCTATTATCAGGATTATGTTCAAGTTCCACCATGGTAACCAAGGTGTTGATGTCCCCTATAGTTAGGTCACTGTCACTAGTAGTAGGTCTCGATGTAGTGGGTGCATTGTGGTTCAAACGTTTTAATTTGTGCCATTTCTTAAGTTTGAGCTTCCTTACAAACTTAAAAATGTCTATTCTGGTATTAGTATATTCAAAGGAAGAAGAAGGGCAAAAGGACAAACCTAGGCATAAAGTACGTTTCTCAATATCACTGAGTGTTCTTTTAGACAAGTTAATAATGGTTTTATTCACCATAGTCATATCCATTATTTGACTTTTCCGGCGCGTGTCCTGTTGTTTCCCATGGCGCCCCGTTCCTTGTCTTTTCTGCCACCGTTGTCTGATACGTCTTCGTCTGTTCCTTCTCTTCCTCTGCCTCTGCCCCGACCACGTCCTCTTGGTTTCGGTTTCGGTGTATCCCGTGTCGTTATACGGCCCCTGCGCATGTGTCTGTATTCGTCTAAAAAATTGACTGGTCTTGGCATCACATCACTGCTGGATGCCATGTTGGTAGATGGATCAGAGTCACTGCCACTTGCCGCTGACGTCTCCGAGATGGAACTTTCTGTGGGTTCCATCTGTCTTGCTTTCAAGTATCTGTTGTCTGCGTATAAGTGGTCGTATTTCCTGCTGAATGTCAAAATTCTGCCACTCTCATAGTCCGCATAATCCCTATTAAGTTTTCTTTGTTTGCGTGCCTTTATGTCATCTTCGTGCTTCTTCATCCGATCCTTCATTTCTTCAAGTGCTTTGTTCAGCAATGTTTGTTCCATATTGCTGCTGAGATCTTCAAGTAATCCCTTGATCTGTGCCAATAATACATCACGATCTATCCACGCATACTTAATGAGAATTTCTAACATTCTTTTTGAGCTATGAGCAGAATTAAGAGACCATTCCTCTAACATTTTCGGATTAGGAGACTCATATGATGGAGCAGTGAATATTCTCAGTCCTCTTGGAGCCATTGATTGGTCTACATAATGTTGGAGCGAAGTTGCTTCCCACCATTTGGATATTTCAGAACGTTTTAATTTCTCTAATTTCTTGAGTTTGTCCGCTGTAGGTTGAACAGATATCGTATGATCATCCATTTTGTGTGTTGCCCCTGGTTTCCGAGTGAACATAACAAGAGCAGCTGCTCTCCTGTCGCTTTCCTCCTCCATGGTGCACAAACGCTCGCACGTATAGCTAGAGTCGTGGTCTGGTAACCCCCTGCCTAAATGCAGGTTCTTCTTGCCAATGTCATGCCTACAGCGGACAAACTCAAGAAATTAGAGAAATTAAAACGTTCTGAAATATCCAAATGGTGGGAAGCAACTTCGCTCCAACATTATGTAGACCAATCAATGGCTCCAAGAGGACTGAGAATATTCACTGCTCCATCATATGAGTCTCCTAATCCGAAAATGTTAGAGGAATGGTCTCTTAATTCTGCTCATAGCTCAAAAGAATGTTAGAAATTCTCATTAAGTATGCGTGGATAGATCGTGATGTATTATTGGCACAGATCAAGGGATTACTTGAAGATCTCAGCAGCAATATGGAACAAACATTGCTGAACAAAGCACTTGAAGAAATGAAGGATCGGATGAAGAAGCACGAAGATGACATAAAGGCACGCAAACAAAGAAAACTTAATAGGGATTATGCGGACTATGAGAGTGGCAGAATTTTGACATTCAGCAGGAAATACGACCACTTATACGCAGACAACAGATACTTGAAAGCAAGACAGATGGAACCCACAGAAAGTTCCATCTCGGAGACGTCAGCGGCAAGTGGCAGTGACTCTGATCCATCTACCAACATGGCATCCAGCAGTGATGTGATGCCAAGACCAGTCAATTTTTAGACGAATACAGACACATGCGCAGGGGCCGTATAACGACACGGGATACACCGAAACCGAAACCAAGAGGACGTGGTCGGGCAGAGGCAGAGGAAGAGAAGGAACAGACGAAGACGTATCAGACAACGGTGGCAGAAAAGACAAGGAACGGGCGCCATGGGAAACAACAGGACACGCGCCGGAAAAGTCAAATAATGGATATGACTATGGTGAATAAAACCATTATTAACTTGTCTAAAAGAACACTCAGTGATATTGAGAAACGTACTTTATGCCTAGGTTTGTCCTTTGCCCTTCTTCTTCCTTTGAATATACTAATACCAGAATAGACATTTTTAAGTTTGTAAGGAAGCTCAAACTTAAGAAATGGCACAAATTAAAACGTTTGAACCACAATGCACCCACTACATCGAGACCTACTACTAGTGACAGTGACCTAACTATAGGGGACATCAACACCTTGGTTACCATGGTGGAACTTGAACATAATCCTGATAATAGGTACTTGAATGCTAATGAAACAAGTATTCTTTCCGACCTTGACATCACATATGACTCTGCAGCTAACACCAATTTTAAACCTGAGTCCACATTTTTCCCATTCTTCCCATGATGGGATTGATACTTTTAATGAGAATGTCACTAAAGCTCTCACTGACTTGAGACATAAGAAATACAGAACCCCACAAAGATCCCAGAATTTGACTTTTGAACAAAGACATGCACTCAAGACACTTGCGGATGATGAAGATATCATCATCCGCCCCTCGGACAAGGGTGGAATATTGTGATCCTGGATAGGGAACAATATATTAATGAAGCACTTCGCCAACTTAGAGACCATAACTTTTATCTCCCTGTCACCAAAGATGTTTACAATGACAGCATAACTACCTTATGGGATAAACTGATTGAATGGAGGGACAGGGTATCATCACACGTGATGAGTACAGCTATTTGAAGAAAGATTACCCCATTTTGCCTGTATTGTATCTGCTTCCTAAGGTGCATAAAGATATTACCAACCCTCCAGGACGACCTATCGTGTCCTCTAGAGGCAGTGTGGCTGAACACGTGTCGAAATATATTGACCATTTTCTTAGGGAACACGTTATGAATCTTCCCAGCTTTGTTCGTGATACCAAGGACTTTTAGTCAAAACACAGAATATTGTATGGGACTTTGAGTACAGGTTCATTGTATTGGATGTACATTCACTATACACCATCATTGACCATGAACAAGGTCTGTTGGCCTGTAGACATTTTCTCATGAGGAGAAATATTCGATTCTTGGAGCATAGTTATATGATCCTGGAAATGATCAAGTTCTGTCTTAAGAATAACATCTTCTTATTTGATGGTGCGCTGTTCATTCAGACTACTGGAACAGCGATGGGATCTTGTTTTGCTCCTAGTCTAGCGAATCTCTTCATGGGTTTGTGGGAAGAGGAGATCTTTCTTGACCCTGCCCTCTCCAGTGACTTTGGGCGGGTCGTCATGTGGCTCCGTTACATTGACGATCTGTTCATTGTCTGGAGGGGTTCGGAGAAAGAAGCTCAGGACTTCATTGACAAACTGAATATTAACACATGCAATATACTACTGTCTGGTAAGATCAGCAATACAGAGGTGGAATATTTAGATGTCAAGCTTGTTATCAAGAACAATAAGATTCACACCTCACTCTTTCGCAAATCGACTGCTGGCAACAGTATTCTTCATGCCCTCAGCAGTCATCCAGAGACGCTCAAGTGGAGCATTCCCTTTGGTGAGCTGCTGAGGGCAAGAAGAAACTGCAATACCAATGAATCTTTTATCATTGAACGTGACAACATGTTGGAGAGATTCAGAGAAAGGGGTTACCCCAATTGGGTATTGAAGAGAGCCATAGAGAAAGTAGAGAGGATCAACAGAGAGGATACTTTGACTGACAAGATTTCACTTAGTGATGGGACATGTGATGACAATACCAGAATGATATTATCGTATCATTCAGATATCAGGAACGTTAAACACATCCTGGCCAAGAATTGGGAAACCCTCAAAAATGACACAACTATAGGGGGATCGATTACAACAAGACCCAGTATTACATTCAGACGAAGTAAGAATATTCGGGACATGCTCGTCCACAGTGACATTACCAGACATACCACTGTTAGTGAACATAGTCTACAGGGTTTCTTTCCCTGTGGACATTGCAAAGCATGTAGACACAGTTTGTTTCGCAAAGAGTACACTGTTGGGAACTTTACGAGGGTCATTAAACAATTCCTTACTTGCAGCACTAGATTTGTGATATATGCAATAGAATGCCCATGCAAATTATGGTATATTGGGAGTACTACCTTGATGGCTAAGAAACGCGTTTTAGAACACATGCGTGCCATTACCAATAACGACCCCAAATATCCTGTGGCTCGACATTATCAGGCTAAACATTTTTCTGATTCCTCAGCTCTCAGCTATTTCATCTTAGAGCAAATCAGCAATGACCCTAGGGAGGGGACAGAACACTCAGATTGAGACAGAAAGAATCCAAGTATATTGTTGAGCTCCAAACTAAGATTCCCGGGGGCTCAACCAGGATGAAGAATTGGCCGTACACCTCAAAACAGTATAGGCCACACTGAGGATTTGTTATGTTATATTTATATTGTTCTACATTGTATTCTTCACCTCATTGTTTACTGTCGTTTTCAGTATCTGTCTCTCCTCCGGTGGAATCGTACCGGTATTAGCCTACATTATTTGGTGACATTCATGTGACTATACCTTTGGGTACTGTTCGCTCTCTCTCCTCTTTTTCATAACATAGTGCATTTGAAACTGTATTTGTAGTTGACCTCTGGTTAGGAGGTCATTGTTTTTAACTGGTATGTTTTTGTTTCCTTTGCAGGAGGAAAGGAAGGGGCCCACTTCACTTGACACCATGAGCACGGGCCGCCTAACCTTTTCTTCATGTTTCACTTTTTGATCACCTCGCCATATGGTAATATTGTTTTTACTTATTATTGCAGCAGGACATACCTCTTTGACTTCAAGGTAGCGGTCTTACATGTTTGCATTATTGTTGTCTTTAGCCAGCATTTTGTCAGGAAAGTTGAGCCACAGATAAGTTCTGTCATTGGTACGTACAAGGGCACTTGCCCGGGATTCTCAGTAAAGCCTGTGGTATTTTGGAGGCTCCTTCTTCTTCTTTCCACCTGCATGTTCGATATGTATAACTATACTGCTTATTTTATGTTTACATTAACAGTGTACATGACTGACATGCTTATTCATCGTATTGTCTTTGGCTCTGAGGCTGTCTGACAACTTGATTTAATTTCGGCCCACTTGGGTTGTATCTCAGTATCAGCATAGAAATTATTATACACTGATGTGTTCTATATACATGTTTTTCACGTATTTTTCCCACGCATTTTGTGAATTATTTTGATTATACTGGGATATCTATCCCAATGAATGATTTTCAAAGACAACAGTATGTGAATTCATTTTAAGTATGTATACTTTTTATTGACTTTACACCTGTCTAACATGGCCGCCCTGTTTTACGACTGTTTGCATTTGTTTTGAACTCAATTACCATGTGACTGTATTTAAGGCTTTTCATTTGGTGTGCACTTTACATGTGACCAAGAATGCAGTAGCATTCGAAACGCGTCATGTAATTAAACGTTTTCGCAGTCAGCATTTGAGCCATGGATCTGTGTTTTTCCTGAGAGCACGCATATTGGTTTTGGTAAAGGAATATTTATGCCGGTACGCTCTGCCGGCGAGTGTGCCACTTCTCACGGGTCCCCAGTGATTCCAGTAGGAGCTCGTGTGCCAGATATATATATATATATATATATATATATATATTCACTGAAAAAACCATAGGTTTTAGGGACAGTTATAGTTACTTGGACATTGCACTCGTAAAAACCCGTGAAATTCCCCCGTTATAGTTAGTTCAGCTAACTATAACTCGCGCCCCGCAATGCACTGCTGATGACGTCACATATTACATCACTCATGACATGGTCAGTGACATCACTGATGACATCTCAAATGACATCACTGATGACATCATCCAGTGACTGTGTGTTTCTGTAAAGTTTAAATATTTTTAATATATATAGGGAAAGGCGTATTAAAGAATGAGTGGGTGTATAAGTGTGTGTATGGATGATTTAGTAGGTGCGTGACTAATTCTATAAGTGAGTGATTAAACGTATCTTACTGAATGCATGGGTTAGTGACTAAACTGGGTGAATGTCTGTATCTGTCTGTTGCTGTGTAAGTGGCTGCATGGGTTTGTGAATAGCTACATGAGTGTCTATAAGAGTTATTGATTTGTTGTCTGAGTATCTGTATGGGTGCCTGAGTGTTTGTGTGGATGGGGTGTGTGCGACTGTGCATAGATGTGTGAGTGGGTGATTCACTGGGTGGATGGTTTCAAGAGTGCATCTGTGATAGACTGTATGGGTGGGTAAGTGTGTGTAACAGTGTGTTAGTGAGTGAATGTATGTCCCAGTGGTACATGTGTGAGTAACTACATATGTGAAAGGCAGTATATATGTGTGTTAGAGTATTTAAATGGCTATAAGTGAGAGTGTGTTATTGTGAGAGTGGCTGTATGGATGAGTGTGTGCTTGTATCAGTGATTGTATAAGAGCGTAACAATGTGCTAGTATTTGTTTGATTAAGTGAGCTGGTGTGTGTATAACTGTGTAGGTGAGTAAATGGCAGTGTGTTTAATTATTTGCATGACTGACTAGGTGTGTGAGTACCTCTATGGATGAGTGGCAGTGTTTGAGTGTCTATATAGGAGTAAGAGTGCATATGATAGTCCTGTACTGAGTGACCATAAGTATGAGTGACTGTACGGGTGAGTGAGTGGATGTGTGTGTGTAGACCTAAGAATCAGTGAGTGGGTATGTAGTTATTGGTGTTGGAGTGTCTATGGTTTTGCGAATGGCAGTCTGTAATTTAGAGTGGGTGTATCAAAGGTTATATTAGGGTGTGAGGAGGTGCATCAGATTATCACGTGGATGATGTCATCAGTGATGTCATTTGAGATGTCATGAGTGATGTCATCAGTGATGTCACTGACCATGTCATGAGTGATGTAATATGTGACGTCATCAGCAGTGCATTGCGGGGCGCGAGTTATAGTTAGCTGAACTAACTATAACGGGGGAATTTCACGGGTTTTTTACGAGTGCAATGTCCAAGTAACTATAACTGTCCCTAAAACCTATGGTTTTTTCAGTGAATTTCAAAGGTTTTTTAAATGCTAATTTGTAACTATAACGTGTCTGAAACCTATGGTTTTTTCAGTGAATTTCAAAGGTTTTTAAAATGCTAATTTCTAACTATAACGTGCCTGAAACCTACGGTTTTTTCAGTGAATTTCAAAGGTTTTGTAAATGACAATTTTTAAATGTATTAATTGTTATATTAATTTTTTTCATACTGATTTACTACATTTTTAGAAACAATTTTTTTTTACATATTTTATTTTTTAAATTACATTGTAATTACATTATACATTACATTACAAAAAATACTTTCTCAGAATGAATTACTTTAGTTTAAATACTTTGCACATAGGCAATAGACTTTTAAGTACAGTAGTTACAGTTGTTGCAATGGGCAACACATTTTCAAACACAATGCAACATTCAGCTCAATGTGAATTTCTAGTTAAATGCAATTAGTTACTTTATGGATTACTTTTCTAACCACAGGACTGGATCCTAGATTCAGTCCTGGGACATCTCCTGTAAACAGTTGAGTAAAAGCGTTTTGTTTACAGTACTGATTTTTAAGGAATATTATTGTATTTTAAAAGTTGACACTTAGAAACTTTTTCTCATATAGTCACCAATGTTATCCTATGGAAGGAAATTCACTTAGCAGGTAAAAACTGTTATCGTTACTTTTTCTTACTCAGTGTTGGATCCTGGATCCAGCACTGGTGCATCTCCTGTAAACAGTTGAAAGAATGCATTTAAGTCATACAGGCGATTTTTAAGGAATATTTGTAGTTTGTAAAAATCAACACTTTGAAACTTTTTGCTGAAAACCAGACAATGGATTCCTATGGAAGAAAATATAAGTTACTGGTAAGTACGGTTAAAATTACTTTTCAGGGTCAGTGCTGGGCTAAAAGATGCAGCACTGGGTTCTCTCCTGATAACAGGTGAGTAAATCGGAATTCGTATTTTGGCTGATTTTAGAGGAATATTTTAAAGTTCCAAAACTCCACACTTAGAAGAATTTCCAAGTGAAACCAGTCAATGTTAGCCTATGGAAGGAAATTCAAGTTACTGGTAAGTACGGTTAGAATTACTTTTCAGGGTCAGTGCTGGGCTAAAAGGTGCAGCACTGGGTTTTCTCCTGATAACAGGTGAGTAAGTCGGAATTCGGATTTTGGCTGATTTTAGAGGAATATTTGTATGTTTCAAAAATCAACACTTAGAAACTTTTTCAGCAAAAAGCAGGCAATGATATCCTATGGAAGGAAATTCAAGTTACTGGTAAGTACGGTTAAAATTACTTTTCAGGATTAGTACTGGGCTGAAAGATGCAGCACTGAGGTCTCTCCTGATAACAGGTGAGTAAATCGGAATTCGTATTTCGGCTGATTTTAGATGAATATTTTAAAGTTCCAAAACTCCACACTTAGAAGAATTTCCAAGTGAAACCAGTCAATGTTAGCCTATGGAAGGAAATTCAAGTTACTGGTAAGTACGGTTAAAATTACTTTTCAGGACCAGTACTGGGCTGAAAGATACAGCACTGAGGTCTCTCCTTATAACAGGTGAGTAAATCGGAATTCGTATTTCGGCTGATTTTAGATGAATATTTTAAAGTTCCAAAACTCCACACTTAGAAGAATTTCCAAGTGAAACCAGTCAATGTTAGCCTATGGAAGGAAATTCAAGTTACTGGTAAGTACGGTTAAAATTACTTTTCAGGACCAGTACTGGGCTGAAAGATACAGCACTGAGGTCTCTCCTGATAACAGGTGAGTAAATCAGAATTCGTATTTCGGATGATTTTAGAGGAATATTTGTATGTTTCAAAAATCAACACTTAGAAACTTTTTCAGCAAAAAGCAGGCAATGATATCCTATGCAAGGAAATTCAAGTTACTAGTAAGTACGGTTAAAATTACTTTTCAGGACCAGTACTGGGCTGAAAGATACAGCACTGAGGTCTCTCCTGATAACAGGTGAGTAAATCGGAATTCGTATTTCGGCTGATTTTAGAGGAATATTTGTATGTTTCAAAAATCAACACTTAGAAACTTTTTCAGCAAAAAGCAGGCAATGATATCCTATGCAAGGAAATTCAAGTTACTAGTAAGTACGGTTAAAATTACTTTTCAGGACCAGTACTGGGCTGAAAGATACAGCACTGAGGTCTCTCCTGATAACAGGTGAGTAAATCGGAATTCGTATTTCGGCTGATTTTAGAGGAATATTTGTATGTTTCAAAAATCAACACTTAGAAACTTTTTCAGCAAAAAGCAGGCAATGATATCCTATGGAAGGAAATTCAAGTTACTGGTAAGTACGGTTAAAATTACTTTTCAGGACCAGTACTGGGCTGAAAGATACAGCACTGAGGTCTCTCCTTATAACAGGTGAGTAAATCGGAATTCGTATTTCGGCTGATTTTAGAGGAATATTTGTATGTTTCAAAAATCAACACTTAGAAACTTTTTCAGCAAAAAGCAGGCAATGATATCCTATGGAAGGAAATTCAAGTTACTGGTAAGTACGGCTAAAGTTACTTTTCAGGACCAGTACTGGGCTGAAAGATGCAGCACTGAGGTCTCTCCTTATAACAGGTGAGTAAATCGGAATTCGTATTTCGGATGATTTTAGAAGAATATTTGCACAATGGTGAAGGAAGGGGCGGGGCCTGAGGTGACATCTGTTCAAACGCGCCCCGTGGCGCGTTTTAAGTTGGGGGATTAAGTCCCTTTGAATCCTGAGGGTCCCTAGGGGCCAACTAGCCCACCAGGAACCTCCAATATGCGCCAGGGGCTGCGTTGCAGAGACGTGTAGAGAGGCCACACCCCTTTTACACCTCTCTGCAACGCAGCTCTGTGGCGCTTTCTGGATGTACCTGTTGGGCTAGTTGGCCCCAGAGACCCTCAGGATTGAAGGGGATTTAATTCCCCATCTTAAAACGCGCCACGGGGCCTGTTTGCACACATGTCACCTGAAGCCCCGCCCCCTCCCTTCACCACTGTGCAAACACGCCCGTGGCGCATTTTAAGTTGGGGGATTAAGTCCCCTTGAATCCTGAGGGTCCCCGGAGTCCAACTAGCCCACCATATACCTCCAAAAGCGCCACAGAGCTGCGTTGCAGAGAGGTGTAAAAGGGGCGTGGCCTCTGTACACCTCTCTGCAAGGCAGCTCCCTGGCGCATACTGGAGGTTCCTGGTGGGCTAGTTGGCCCCCAGGGACCCCCAGTATTCAAGGGGAATTCGTTCCCCCTCTGCAAACGCATTTGCAGAGTGGTGAAGGAAGGGGGCGGGGCCTGCGGGACCGATCGTTTTTTTTTTTTTTTGTCGCCTGAAGGGGGGCTGTGTGGCCCCCCTTCCTTTTTCCTGTTTTTGGGCCCTGGGGACCCCATCCCCCAGGGCCTTACCCCTTTTTTGTAATTAAATTTTTTAAAAAAACGGGAAGGGGGCCGCGTGGCCCCCTTCCCTGGGCCTGTATTGGCCCCGGGGACCCCATCCCCCGGGGCATGGCCTCTATTTTTAATTTTATTCTTTGGAGGGGGCTGTGTGGCCCCCTCCTCTGGCCATTTAAGGCCCCGGGGACCCCATCCCCGTGGCCGGCCATACCCTTTTTTTAAACTTTGGGGAGGGGGCTGCGTGGCCCCCCTCCCGTGCCACTACTGCCCCGGGGACCCCATCCCCCGGGGCTGGCCCTCTCCGTTGGGGACTGTGGGGGGTCCCCAATCCCCCACAGTCCCGCCGGCTCCCCGCGTCCCTTGGGAGCCGGCATTGCTTTACACATGGGGAGCTGCTAAGATGCTGCTCCCCATGTGGAAAGCTGTCGGCTTTGGATATTGGAAGAGAGAGCAGGTTTCCCTGCTCTCTCTTCCAATATCCAAAGCAAGTTTGCAATGACAGGACGGGAGCCGCGAGGCTCCCGTCCTGCCATAGCAAACTACAGTGTCCCGGGGGTAGGCACCCCGGGACACTGCAGGAGCCGGCCCTGGGGGGTGGCGGTCCCCAGGGCCACCACAGGCTCCAGGAGGGGGGCCACGCGGCCCCCCTCCCTTAAATTGCACAGCCCCGGGGAGGTGGTGGTCCCCGGGGCGTGTGGAGGGCTGGAGCCCCCACACACCTTATTTAAATTAAAAAGAAGCCCCGGGGGTGGCGGTCCCGGGGCTGCGGGAGGGCAGAAGAGCCCTCCCGCACCATTTTTCAATAAAGCCCCGGGGGTGGCGGTCCCCAGGGCTTGGGGGCCCTTGAGGCCCCCACACATAAATTAACCCCCCACCATGCCCCCGGGACTTGGGCCACCCGGGGGCAAAATACAATCGAAGCGCGGGAGACCGCGCTTCGATTTTTTTTTTTTCGGCAGGATTCGCGCACCCTGAGCGCATCCTGCCAATTTTTAAAAAAATTTATTTATTTTTTGCCCAGGGGTCCTTGTGGGACCCCTGAGCAAACCTAGGGGGTCAGGGTGTTTCTACCCTGCCCCCTTTGTGCACTTTGCGCACTTGTTTCTGTCCCTCGGTTCTACCGAGGGACAAAATGGCTGCCAACACTTCCTGATTTGGAGTGTTGACAGCAAATTAGCATGCAGCTCGTGATCGGGAGGGTGCGCGAATCCGACGCGGCCATAGATATCACTATCTTTTTACTTTTGATTTTCTCAGCAACTACTGAACGGATTTACACCATTTAACAAAAGGGTTCTTTCTGAACCAAGAACTACCTCTTTGCCAAATTTGGTGTAATTCCGTTCAGCAGTTCGAGCTGTAGCCGTGTCTAAAGTTTCGTATGGAAAATTGCATGGGGAAAATGCGTTTTGGGACCCCTCTTTTTTCTCGGCCCCCGCTTGACGAATCCCCCCGAGACTTTCAGGGTAGGAGCGGACCGGAGCGGGCCATAAAGTTTGAAAATTTTGCGAAGATACGTCAACCGGCAAGAGAGTTATTTCAAATAGAATGTCGCGGATTTCCTATGGATAATAGGTTGTAACTATAACTATCTACTGGCGACCGCCAGTAGATAATATATATATATATATATATATCACCCAACTCCTCAAAAAGGACCAGGATCGCTCTCCGCAATGCCGAATATTAACATTTATTTACTTAGGTTTCAAACAAGAACAAAGTTCATGATCAACGTTTCGGTCTCCTCACGAGACCTTGCTCACGATCAACTTTCACCCCCCAGTGTTCACAAATATATTGCTTTTTTCGTGTCATTTCCTGTTAACCAGGTTCAACCATTCTTAGTATTCTGGGATTTGTAGTCCTGTTTCCTCCACAAGATATAATACATACTAAGATCAAAATCCCTTAACAGGTGCTGTATACATAATGCAAAGTGATTATATACAAAAATTGTGAAAATTTGTGAACCACAAAAGATGAGAATAAATAATAAAAAAGATAAAAATAAGTTCATTTGTAACTTTTAACAAAAATGCAATCTCGAACAGTCTTTTCCTTTTTTCCATTTAGTTTTGATTATTTTGCAGCTTGGAATTATTCCAACCGCACTATACTAGACATTTCTATCCCTCCAGTGGGAAGACACAGTTGTATTTGTGAAATGTAAACAGGGATTGCACCTTCGTACTTTCAATTTGACATGGAGAATAACGTGCGATCCTTAATTACTTTCTATACATATGGTTCTATTACAGATGGCTATACAGTTCCTCACTCTGGTTAAGGCCATACGGTGTCAATGTTCTTAAATTAATAATATGGCGTGATTCCTTCTGGCGTAGTAATTTTTCTCTATTACCGCCCCTGTTGTTGAGTGGGACTGTTTCAATACCATAAAACTTCAAGAGTTTCCAATTGCTCATATGTGCTTGTTCCATATGTTTCGCCACAGCATTTGTTTTGTCCTTGTTTGATGTTGCCCTAACATGTTCTAGTATGCGTTTTTTAAGTTCACAGATTGTACTGCCAACATATTTGAGGTGGCATGGGCACTCTATTACATATACTGTAAATTGGCTTTTGCATGATATCAATTCTTTGATTTTCCAACTTTTGTTGTTAGCTAGTTTGACCTCCGTCGTTGGTTTTGCAATCTGACACACCTTACAATTGTGACATTTTATGAAACCCTTTGTATTCAGCCATTGGTTATTCTGTTTTCCTTTATAATGGCTATGGATTAATTGATCTTTCAAATTTCTAGCTCTTCGATATGTAATCATTGGATGTTTTCCTAAGGTTTTACCTCCAGTTTCATCCATTTGTACAATTTTCCAGTTTTTCCTTATGATTTTTTGTATCTGTTTGCAGTCTTTTGAGTAATCCATGATCATTCTTATGGGTTCCAATTTGTCATCTTCCTTTTTGGCTTTGGGATTAAACAATCTTCTCTTGATCTTTCATTTGCTCTTTTCCAGCATCTTGTTACTATACTTTTATTATATTGCCGTTGTTCAAACCTTATCGCCGTTGCTTTGCTGTGTTTTTGCCATTCCTCTTCTTCTGTGCAGATTCTGCGAAGACGCAAGAATTCACCATAGGGTATGCTTGCGATGAGTGACGGCTGATGGCAGCTGGTTGCTTCTAATATAGCATTAGTGGCGGTGGCTTTGCGATGCAATGTCGTGTGAATTTGGCCATTTTTTATGTATATTTCAGTATCCAAAAAGATGACTTTTTCGGCACTAAATTCATAAGTAAATTTCAGATTTTTGGTGCTGGTGTTTAAGATTGTAAAGTAATCCTGGAACTCTGTTTTTGTTCCGTCCCAGATGATTAATAAGTCATCTATGTAACGACTCCACATTACTATCCTGTTTGCATACATATCGTATTGTGGATGCCAAGCAACCTCTTTCTCCCACCAACCCATCGCCAAGCAGGCATAGCTCGGGCTAAAGGAAAATCCCATCGCCGTCCCTTTGTTCTGGCGATAGATCTCCTCCCCAAAAACGAAGATGTTCTGTGTCAGACATATTGATATCAATTCCAACAGCATCTTATTGTGGTCACTGTAATGTATGTTTCTTTCTTGTAAGAAAAATTCACAGGCCCTCATTCCCAACTCATTCTCAATATTTGTGTAAAGGGCTATGACGTCCATCGTAACGAGATGGTACGTTTCTTGCCAAGGGGTATTCTGTAAATTTCTCAATAGGTTGGTAGTATCTTTTATATAAGAGTTTAATTGTGAAACATAAGGTGATAGAAAAAAATCAATATAATTTGCTATGGGTTCAAGCAAGGAACCTTTTGCTGATAAAATCGGTCTCCCGGGTGGTTTTTTTGAATCCTTATGTAATTTTGGTAGAAAGTACATGGTCGCAGTAACTGGAAATTGGACCGTTAGATATTTAGCCTCTTCTTCATCAATTAGTTTATTCTGTTGCCAGGGCCATAGTTTTTTATTCAAATGTCTTTTGATATCAGTCGTTGGATTTTGTTTCAGCCTCTCATAGTATTCTACATCTTTCAATTGTCGATGGGCTTCTGTCACGTAGGTACTTCGATCCATTATCACTACGTTGCCCCCTTTATCAGCAATTTTCAATTCGATTTGAGTATCTGTTTTTAAACACTCCAAGGCTTCCCTTTCAGCATTCGTTAGATTATCTTTATATTTGGATTTGTGGAATTTGTACATGTCCCGAACCACAGCTTCCTGAAATAAGTCCACTTTGTTCCCTGGTGTAAGTTGAGGGTAGTATTTCGATTTTGGCTTTTTCTTACTCAGACCTGCTCCCATTTGGGTGCACGCTGCCTGTAGATCTAAATTCTCATTTTCTTCTTCGATGTTGAGATTTAGCAGAGTGATAAAACTATGTGCATCTTTGGCCGTTAAGTTAGAGACTGGTTGTGTTGATAGTCTAGTTCCTGTTTTTTCTGGGTTTTCCTGAAAGATTTTTGCAAGCTTGATTTTTCTGACATATTTATAAAAGTCAATTCTAAGTTGTGCAAAGTCCAGTTGTTGTGTTGGGCAAAAGTTTATGCCCCGTTTGAGTAGTGAAATTTCCGCTTCTGACATTGGTCTTTTAGATAAATTTACTACTTGTAGTTCATCTATAGGGTTTAGTAATTCTTCTTCTGTCTCATGCTCCTCGTTTGGGCACCGATTTTCTCTGCCGTCTCGTTTGGCTCTCTTGCCTCTTCTCTTTTGTTTCTTGGGGCCCAATTTCTTCCTCTTGCTCTGCCCCTTTGATATTGTTGCCCCATACGTTGTTGCTCCCATTGTCTCTGTTGGAGAACGAGGCGCATATCCCCTAAAAAAGTCAGTTTTGCTGGATCTGTTGGTGTTTCTAAGTCTCCTTCACTTGCATCCGTCGAGGCAAGTGAGGAGAAGCTACTAGATGTACCAGAAATATTGCTCATTTTATTTTGTTTGAAAACATCAAATTTGCGAGCGAACGTAAAAATCCGTCCTTCTATATAATCATTTTTATCTCGTAAGAATTTAGTTTGTTTTCTTTTTCTCACTGTTTCTTCATGTTTCTCAATTTGACCTTCCAGGTCCTCTTTAAATTTTATCATCTCTGTTGTTAATTTCACTGTTAACAGTTCTTGTTCCAGATCATGTAATTGTTCCTTAATCTGGTTTAGGCTTATCTCGATGTGTTTAATCAGAATATTCGGCATTGCGGAGAGCGATCCTGGTCCTTTTTGAGGAGTTGGGTGATATGTAGCGGTTGGGCTCGACCGCGAGGATTTCGCACTAACTACAGAGCGCCTGAACCCGACGTAAATTGAGCACACGGAGTTGATATATATATATATATATATATATATCTCAATCAATCAGGGAATTGTAAGCGCGCTACTCACCCATGAGTGTATATATATATATATATATATATATATATATATATATATATATATTTATTTTCACTGAAAAAGCAAAGGTTTCAGGGACGTTATAGTTAGGCTGACATTTTACTCGTACAAAACAAGAGAAATTCAGCAACTCACACCCCGCAATGCAATGCACTGCTTGTGACCTCACATATTACGTCACTCATGACATGGTCAGTGACATCACCGATGACATCACTGAGGACATCTCAAAGTACATCACTGATGACATCATCCTTAAAATCACTAATGCAACCACTCACACCCCATAGAACCTTTAATACACCCACTTCCACACACCCATACCAGTACTTACACACCCACTCACTGATTCATGGATCTACACACACATCCACTCACTCACTCGTACAGCCACTCATACACCCAGTCAGTCACTAAAACAGCCATTGACATATCCACTCATACACCCATACAACCACTCACACACTGAGTCAGTCACCCATAGAGCTACTCACACACCTAGTCACTTACCCATACAGTTAATCACACAGCTTCTGGCAAGTTACTAGCTTTATTTTTTTGCTTTTTTATATTTTAGGAAGGGGGCCACGTGGCCCCCTTTCCATGAACCATTTTGGGCCGTCGGGACTCCCTCCCCGGGGCCTGACCCTTTAAAAAAAATAATTAATATAAAAAAATAGGAGGGGGCCCGTGCGGCCCCCCTCCAGGGCCAATTTCAGCCCGGGAACCTCATTGCCGGGGCCCAGCCTTTTCTTTTATATATTTTTTTAATTCAAAGGGAGGGGGGCCAAGCGGTACCCCTCCCGGACCCTTTTCAGCCCCAGGGACCCCATCCCCTGGGGCCTTTCCATTTTGTTGCGGACCACAGGGGGAGCCTGAAGGCCCACATGATACCTGATTTGCTTTTACACACAGGGAGATTCTGAAATGCAGCTCCCTGTGTGTAAAAGCAAAGTGTGTTCCACTTTGAGCAAGCAAGAGCAAAATGCTCTAGCTTGCTGAAAGCGGAGCACACTGTTTGCTATGGTATGGTGGGCCATAGCAGACTGCAATGTCCATGGGATGGGCACCTCGGGACATTGCTGGAGATGGTCCTGGGAGGTGGTGGTCCCCAGGGCCATTAAGCGCTCAAGGAGGAAGGCCGTACGGCCCCCCTCCCATATTCAAATTTTCCCCACAACCGACCCTCTTCATTAATGTATTTATGCCCTGGGGAGGTGGCAGTAGGCCATAGGGCCTCCCCCGCTTTTTTTTAATATGTGTGTGCCCTGGGGAGGTGGCGATCCCCAGGGCTGCGGAGGGGCTGCATGGCCCCGCATCATTATAAAAAATGTATCAGCCCTGAGAGGTGGCGGTTCCCAGGGCACGGGGGTTGCGCTAGGGCACCCGCATACATATTAAAAAATGCCCCAGGGAGTTGGCGGTCCCCGGGGCTTTAGGTATTCTAGGAGGGGGAGCCCGTGCACCCTTCTCCTATATTTTCAAATGCCCCGGGACCTAATTAAATGAAGCGTGAATCCAATGCGACTCCAGCTGAATTTTTTATCTTTAATGCTTTATTGGCCCTGGGGAGTCCCTGTGGGCCCCCCCAAGATGCCTAGGGGGAGGGTGTGTTTCTACCCTTCCCCCTTTTTTTTTTTTTTTAAACGTTTTTTCTAGTGTTTTGGTACAACCGAGTCACAAGGTGGCTGCCAACCCTTCCTGGTTTCCTGGTTTGAAGTTTTGGCAACCAATCAGATTGCAGGCACGAGATCGGGAGGGGTCGCGGATTCACCGTGGCCTCAGTTGTTTATCTGAGAAATCTTTACATTTCTCAGCAACTACTGAACAGATTTACACCATTTAACAAAATGGGCACTTTCTGGACCAAGAGCTACCTTTCTACCAAATTTGGTGTAATTCCGTTTAGCAGTTCGGGCTGTAGCCTTGTCTAAATTATTCTATGGAATTTAGCATGGAGAAAAAGCATTTTGGGACCCCCCTTTTTCTAGGCCCCCTGTTCGGTTCACCTCGAAATTTTCAAGACAGCAGCTTAAGTGACTGAGCCATCAGCTTTGAAAGTTTCTCGAGGATTCGTCAAACGACCGCAAAGTAATTGACAAATCAAAAACGCTCTTCCTATGAAAACTACATCCTAACTATAAGTACCTACTGAATACACACACACACTATACACATATACATATATATATATATATATATATTATCTACTGGCGGTCGCCAGTAGATAGTTATAGTTACAACCTATTATCCATAGGAAATCGGCGACATTCTATTTGAAATAACTCTCTTGCCGGTTGACGTATCTTCGCAAAATTTTCAAACTTTGTGGCCCGCTCCGGTCCGCTCCTACCCTGAAAGTCTCGGGGGATTCGTCAAGCGGGGGCCGAGAAAAAGGGGGTCCCAAAACGCGTTTTCCCCATGCAATTTTCCATAGGAAACTTTAGACACGGCTACAGCCCGAACTGCTGAACGGAATTACACCAAATTTGGCAAAGAGGTAGTTCTTGGTTCAGAAAGAACCCTTTTGTTAAATGGTGTAAATCCGTTCAGTAGTTGCTGAGAAAATCAAAAGTAAAAAGATAGTGATATCTATGGCCGAGTAGGGTCCGCGTACCCTCCCGATCACGAGCTGCATGTTAATTGGCTGTCAGCTGGCTGTCAACATTCCGATTCAGGAAATGTTGGCAGCCATTTTGTCCCTCGGTAGAACCGAGGGACAGAAACAAGTGCGCAAAGCGCACAAAGGGGGCAGGGTAGAAACACCCTGACCCCTAGGTTTGCTCAGGGGGTCCCACAAGGACCCCTGGGCAAAAAAGAAATAAAATTTTTAAAAAAATCGGCAGGATGCGCTCAGGGTGCGCGAATCCTGCCGAAAAAATCGAAGCGCGGTCTCCCGCGCTTCGATGTTAATTGGCCCCCGAGTGGGCCAAGTCCCGGGGGCATGCTGGGGGGTTAATTTTATGTGTGGGGGCCTCTAAGGGCCCCCAAGCCCGGGGACCACCACCCCCCGGGGCTTTATGTATAATGGTGCGGGAGGGCTCTGAGCCCTCCCGCAGCCCCGGGGACCACCACCTCCCGGGGCTTCTTTTTAAAATTAAAAACCTGTGTGGGGGCTCCAGCCCCCACATGCCCTGGGGACCACCACCTCCCCGGGGCACTAAGAAAAATTAAAATGGGGGTCCGTTTTGGACCCCCAAGCCCCGGGGACCACCACCTCCCCGGGGCTTTCAAAATGTAGAGAGGGGGCCGCGCGGCCTCCCTCCTGGAGCCTGTGGTGGCCCTGGGGACCGCCACCCCCCAGGGCCGGCTCCTGCAGTGTCCCGGGGTGCCTACCCCGGGACACTGCTGTTTGCAATGACAGGACGGGAGCCTCGCGGCTCCCGTCCTGTCATTGCAAACTTGCTTTGGATATTGGAAGAGAGAGCAGGGAAACCTGCTCTCTCTTCCAATATCCAAAGCCGACTGCTTTCCACATGGGGAGCAGCATGTTAGCTGCTCCCCATGTGTAAGCAATGCCGGCTCCCGTAGGACACGGGGAGCCGGCGGGACTGTGGGGGGCTTGGGGACCCCCCACAGTCCCCAACGAGAGGCCAGGCCCCGGGGATGGGGTCCCCGGGGCCATAAGTGGCCACGGAGGGGGCCACGCAGCCCCCTCCCCAAAGTAAAAAAGGAAAAAAAATAAAAAAAAAGTGCAAGGCCGGCCCGGGGGATGGGGTCCCCGGGGCCTTAAATGGCCTGAGGAGGGGGGCCATGCAGCACCCCTCCAAATAAAAAAAAAAGAGGCCATGCCCCGGGGGATGGGGTCCCCGGGGCCAATACAGGCCCAGGGAAGGGGGGCCACGCGGCCCCCTTCCCCGTTTTTTTTAATTTATTTTAATTTTAAAAAAGGGGTAAGGCCCTGGGGGATGGGGTCCCCAGGGCCTAAAAATAGGGAAAAAGGAAGGGGGCCACACAGCTCCCCTTCAGGGGAAAAAACAAACAAAAAAAAACGATCGGGCCCGTAGGCCCCGCCCCTTCCTTCACCACTCTGCAAACGCGCCCCTGGCGCGTTTGCAGAGGGGAACGAATCCCCTTGAATACTGGGGTCCCTGGGGGCCAACTAGCCCACCAGGAACCTCCAGTATGCGCCAGGGGGCTGCCTTGCAGAGAGGTGTACAGAGGCCACGCCCCTTTTTACACCTCTCTGCAACGCAGCTCTATGGCGCTTTTTGGAGGTATATGGTGGGCTAGTTGCACCCCAGGGACCCTCAGGATTCAAGGGGAGTTAATCCCCCGACTTAAAACGCGCCACGGGCGCGTTTGCACAGTGGTGAAGGGAGGGGGCGGGGCTTCAGGTAACATGTGTGCAAACAGGCCCCGTGGCGCGTTTTAAGATGGGGAATTAAATCCTCTTCAATCCTGAGAGTCCCTGGGGGCCAACTAGCCCAACAGGTACGTCCAGAAAGCGCCACAGAGCTGCGTTGCAGAGAGGTGTAAAAAGGGGTGTGTGGCCTCTGTACATGTCTCTGCAACGCAGCCCCCTGGCGCATACTGGAGGTTCCTGGTGGGCTAGTTGGCCCGTAGGGACCCTCATGATTCAAGGGGACTTAATCCCCCAACTTAAAACGCGCCACGGGGCGCGTTTGCACAGATGTCACCTCAGGCCCCGCCCCCTCCCTTCACCATTGTGCAAATATTCCTCTAAAATCAGCCGAAATACGAATTCTGATTTACTCACCTGTTATCAGGAGAGACCTCAGTGCTGCATCTTTCAGCCCAGTACTAATCCTGAAAAGTAATTTTAACCGTACTTACCAGTAACTTGAATTTCCTTCCATAGGCTAACATTGACTGGTTTCACTTGGAAATTCTTCTAAGTGTGGAGTTTTGGAACTTTAAATATTCCTCTAAAATCAGCCGAAATACGAATTCCGATTTACTCACCTGCTATCAGGAGAGACCTCAGTGCTGCATCTTTCAGCCCAGTACTGGTCCTGAAAAGTAATTTTAACCGTACTTACCGGTAACTTGAATTTCCTTCATAGGCTAACATTGACTGGTTTCACTTGGAAATTCTTCTAAGTGTGGAGTTTTGGAACTTTAAAATATTCCTCTAAAATCAGCCGAAATACGAATTCCGATTTACTCACCTGTTATCAGGAGAGACCTCAGTGCTGCATCTTTCAGCCCAGTACTGATCCTGAAAAGTAATTTTAACCGTACTTACCGGTAACTTGAATTTCCTTCATAGGCTAACATTGACTGGTTTCACTTGGAAATTCTTCTAAATGTGGAGTTTTGGAACTTTAAAATATTCCTCTAAAATCAGCCGAAATACGAATTTTGATTTACTCACCTGTTATCAGGAGAGACCTCAGTGCTGCATCTTTCAGCCCAGTACTTATCCTGAAAAGTAATTTTAACCGTACTTACCGGTAACTTGAATTTCCTTCATAGGCTAACATTGACTGGTTTCACTTGGAAATTCTTCTAAGTGTGGCGTTTTGGAACTTTAAAATATTCCTCTAAAATCAGCCGAAATACGAATTCCGATTTACTCACCTGTTATCAGGAGAGACCTCAGTGCTGCATCTTTCAGCCCAGTACTGATCCTGAAAAGTAATTTTAACCGTACTTACCGGTAACTTGAATTTCCTTCATAGGCTAACATTGACTGGTTTCACTTGGAAATTCTTCTAAGTGTGGAGTTTTGGAACTTTAAAATATTCCTCTAAAATCAGCCGAAATACGAATTCCGATTTACTCACCTGTTATCAGGAGAGACCTCAGTGCTGCATCTTTCAGCCCAGTACTGATCCTGAAAAGTAATTTTAACCGTACTTACCGGTAACTTGAATTTCCTTCATAGGCTAACATTCACTTGTTTCACTTAGAAATTCTTCTAAGTGTTGATTTTTGAAACATACAAATATTCCTCTAAAATCAGCCGAAATACGAATTCCGATTTACTCACCTGTTATCAGGAGAGACCTCAGTGCTGTATCTTTCAGCCCAGTACTGGTCCTGAAAAGTAATTTTAACCGTACTTACCGGTAACTTGAATTTCCTTCCATAGGCTAACATTGACTGGTTTCACTTGGAAATTCTTCTAAGTGTGGAGTTTTGGAACTTTAAAATATTCATCTAAAATCAGCCGAAATACGAATTCCGATTTACTCATCTGTTATCAGGAGAGACCTCAGTGCTGCATCTTTCAGCCCAGTACTGATCCTCAAAAGTAATTTTAACCGTACTTACCAGTAACTTGAATTTCCTTCCATAGGATATCATTGCCTGCTTTTTGCTGAAAAAGTTTCTAAGTGTTGATTTTTGAAACATACAAATATTCCTCTAAAATCAGCCGAAATACGAATTCCGATTTACTCACCTGTTATAAGGAGAGACCTCAGTGCTGTATCTTTCAGCCCAGTACTGGTCCTGAAAAGTAATTTTAACCGTACTTACCAGTAACTTATATTTTCTTCCATAGGAATCCATTGTCTGGTTTTCAGCAGAAAAGTTTCAAAGTGTCGATTTTCACAAACTACAAATATTCCTTAAAAATCGCCTGTATGACTTAAACGCATTCTTTCAACTGTTTACAGGAGATGCACCAGTGCTGGATCCAGGATCCAACACTGAGTAAGAAAAAGTAACGATAACAGTTTTTACCTGCTAAGTGAATTTCCTTCCATAGGATAACATTGGTGATTCTATGAGAAAAAGTTTCTAAGTGTCAACTTTTAAAATACAATAATATTCCTTAAAAATCACGACTGTAACCAAAACGCTTTTACTCAACTGTTTACAGGAGATGTACCAGGACTGAATCTAGGATCCAGTCCTGTGGTTAGAAAAGTAATCCATAAAGTAACTAATTGCATTTAACTAGAAATTCACATTGAGCTGAATGTTGCATTGTGTATGAAAATGTGTTGCCCATTGCAACAACTGTAACTACTGTACTTAAAAGTCTATTGCCTATGTGCAAAGTATTTAAACTAAAGTAATTCATTCTGAGAAAGTATTTTTTGTAATGTAATGTATAATGTAATTACAATGTAATTTAAAAAATAAAATATGTAAAAGAAATTGTTTCTAAAAATGTAGTAAATCAGTGTGAAAAAAATTAATATAAAAATTAATACATTTAAAAATTGTCATTTAAAAAACCTTTGAAATTCACTGAAAAAACCATAGGTTTTAGGGACAGTTATAGTTAGTTGGACATTGCACTCGTACAAAACCCGTGAAATTCCCCCGTTATAGTTAGTTCAGCTAACTATAACTCGCGCCTCGCAATGCACTGCTGATGACGTCACATATTACATCACTCATGACATGGTCAGTGACATCACTGATGACATCACTGATGACATCTCAAATGACATCACTGATGACATCATCCACGTGATAATCTGATGCAGCTCCTCACACCCTAATATAACCTTTGATACACCCAATCTAAATTACAGAGTGCCATTCGCAAAACCATAGACACTCCAACACCAATAACTACATACCCACTCACTGATTCTTAGGTCTACACACACACATCCACTCACTCACCCGTACAGTCACTCAAACTTATGGTCACTCAGTACAGGACTATCATATGCACTCTTACTCCTATATAGACACTCAAACACCGCCACTCATCCATAGAGGTACTCACACATCTAGTCAGTCATGCAAATAATTAAACACACTGCCATTTACTCACCTATACAGTTATACACACACCAGCTCACTTAATCATACAAATACTAGCACATTGTTACGCTCTTATACAATCACTGATACAAGCACACACTCATCCATACAGCCACTATCACAATCACTCACTCTCGCTTATAGCTATTTATATACTCCAATACACATATATACTGCCTTTCACATATGTAGTTACTCACACATGTACCACTGGGACATACATTCACTCACTAACACACTCTTACACACACTTACCCACCCATACAGTCTATCACAGATGCACTCTTGAAACCATCCACCCAGTGAATCACCCACTCACACATCTATGCACAGTCGCACACACCCCATCCACACAAACACTCAGGCACCCATACAGATACTCATAGAACCAATCAATAACCCATATAGACACTCATGTAGCTATTCGCAAATCCATGCATCCACTTACACACCAACAGACGGATACAGACATTCACACAGTTTTGTCACTAACCCATGCATTCAGTAAGATACGTTTAATCACTCACTTGTAGAGTCAGTCACGCACGTACTAAATCATCCATTCAGACACTTATACACCCACTCATTCTTCAATACGCCTTTCCCTATATATATTAAACATATTTAAACTTTACAGAAACACACAGTCACTGGATGATGTCATCAGTGATGTCATTTGAGATGTCATCAGTGATGTCATCAGTGATGTCACTGACCATGTCATGAGTGATGTAATATGTGACGTCATCAGCAGTGCATTGCGGGCGCAAGTTATAGTTAGCTGAACTAACTATAACGGGGGAATTTCACGGGTTTTGTACGAGTGCAATGTCCAACTAACTATAACTGTCCCTAAAACCTATGGTTTTTTCAGTGAATATATATATAATGCACAAATTGCCGAGGCACACTAAACAGTCCAAAAGTTGTACAACTGGTTTTAGACAACCAGATATGTATAAACAGAAGTCCGTAGATCCAAAATGTGTTTTTTCTTGGTAAATCCTTTATTTCATATCCAAACCAAATTTCTGAACAGAACAGCCGACACGTGTTTCGTCCAAAAGGACTTTCTCAAGGCCTAGTACAATGAAAAACACATATTTCAATATTGTTTTTTTATATTATATTAGAAGACGCGTAATCTTCCATGTGAAGAGTATCAACTCGTATGTAGCGATATATTTCCTGTAACAGAGCAAACAAATAAACATCACTGCCGCTACGTTGTCTTACTATGCACCATCAAGTCTTGATAAACCTGCGAAAAGAGTCCATCTGTAAGGAAACCGAGTTCCGACACTAGATCTACGGACTTCTGTTTATACATATCTGGTTGTCTAAAACCAGTTGTACAACTTTTGGACTGTTTAGTGTGCCTCGGCAATTTGTGCATTGTGTACTTTAACTCCAGGTGGGCGGCTGCTTCACCTTGAGAGTTGATTTTGCCTCCTATCAGCAGAGGGGGGTGTTCTTGCCTGGAAAGCACCAGAACTTACTATATTCTTGGACAAGTTATTATCCGACGAACACAGGGTATTGATGTGCATGTGGAAAATGGCATTTCTGCTGTGTTCTTTTGTGTGATGAATATATATATATATATATATATATATATATATATATATATATATATATATATATATACATATGTAGATTATTATCTATTTATTCATAAGTATTCATTTAGAATGTTTTATAGGTCTAGAGGCTTTGGGGTAAATGACATTACTATGATCATGTGATTCCCAGTGTATGTTGAAAAGATTTTTTTCATTTAACTAATATAATTGGCTACGTATTGTGTTTGGGCACTGGCCCAAGACACCACGCTGCTAACTCCGGAGATCCCATGCCCAAGTATCATACACATATTGATACGAGTTGAAAATATTGGTTCTATGAATGTGCTATAGCAAAAATGTTTTTTTTTTTAAATAGCAAAAATGTAAAAAAAATATTTTTCAAAAAAGCAACCCATTTCCTGAAGGATGAGGAAACGATGGAAGTAGAAAGAAAGAATATGGAGGTGTATCTTATATCTTTATCATCTGCGGGGCGTGGCTTGGCCGGCTGCAAGATTGCCGCACTCTAAGTGGGCTCTGCCGGCCAAGCTCATAATCCGACAGAATCCTGCAAGTAGACAGCACTAAAACTGCCAACAATCAGTGTTTCCCAGACTGGAATTACCTGCGGTGTCGATCGGTGCCGCTCCTGCTCCCTGGCGACGTGGACGGGCTGGGATCGGCGGCCCGGGTGCTGCGCTGGGCCTGTTTCCCGAGGTAGGCCTGGCCCGGCCTTCCTATTCCCGAAGTCAGGCTGATCTTCTGTGGACTTCGCGCCGCCTGGAGGACACCGGAGGCTCCCTTGCTGATTGCTCCGGTGAGTGCTGCGGCCGCTGAGGCTTGTTGTGGCAGGGTTGGGGGTCCGCGAGCTGCACCGCCCAGCCCGGGCCTTCCACAACTCCACCGGCATACTGCTTCCCATCCTGCATCTTCCCTGATTGCCGCCGGGGCCCGGGCCTGGTGACGGGAGCGGCGCACCCCCGCGCTTCCCTGCCGTGACAGCCTCGGCTCGGCGTGCGCTCCCGGACACCTCCCTGGGGGTGCCCGCGCCCCGGCCGCCTCTTTCAGCGGCCCGACGTGACTTGGCCTCACCGCTCCTGTCGCTTTGAATCGGGCGCCCTCCCAGCTCCTCTGACGGGCCGGGCCTTGGGCCCTGGTGGCGACGGCTGTCGGCGGGGGACTGGCCTGCTCTCTGCCGCGGATCGGCCCTGCTTGGCTCCTGGTGTTCGGAGTGCGGCCGCCGGGATGGGCGGGAAGCCCTTCACCCACACACATTCCCTGCTGCCTGACTCTGTGGTCCACGACGTCCCTGCCTCAACACCTCGGCCTCTGATTTCAGGTGCTACCCTCGAGATCCTGTTGTGCTTGGCGCTGGGCCGCGGCGGCTGCGGCACCCTGCTTACGGGCTTCTTCTCATCCGGGGCCTGGATCTGCTTGGGCCCCGGGGCCTGCCTGGCGCCGGCCACGTTGGGCCCCAGCGTGGCCCCTGAGGGGATCTCCTGCACGTCGTGAGTTTGCCCTTGCGGAGCTCCACTGCGACGTTTCCCGGCTCACTTGGGGCAGCTAGCCGCTCTCCTGCCTTTGGGCGTCTCGGCGGTGGCGGCTTCTGTGGTGCTGCCTGGGCCTGGAGCGCTGCTCTGAGTGCCCATCTGCTCTTCTTCTCCATCCTGCCGCCGGCCCGGCCCTGCTGTCATCGGTCCAGAGGGGCCGACCCTACGCTGTGTAGCAGCCTGCCTCTCCTGCTGTACCCGTGGGCTCCCTTGACATTCTCCTGGCCTCTGGTTTCGAGGGACTGTGTCATTCCTGTGTCTCCCTGCTGTGCTGCCGCGCTGGTGCCTGTGCCATCAACCACCTCCCTTTGTCGCCCCTCTGCGCCCACTACCTGTTGTGGTTGGCTGCGGCTGGGTCTTGGTGCTGGGGTCTCTGTTGCCTCCTGGACTCTGATTGTACCGGCTGTGGTGTGGTGGTCCGTCCGCTGTCCCCCCTGCCGCTGCCCCTCTTGGCTTCTATTCCGCCTCGCTGCTCCCTGGTGACGCCTACTGCCGGTGTTCGATCGCCATGGGGCGGACTGACCCCAAGCAGCCCAAACTCGCATTTGACCAGCGCCGATCTACTCGTCAGGACTGTGTTGGACCGGACGGCGGCGACCAGGCGGCTAACATGGAGGCCCCTCCCGCGCGTGAAGATGACCTGAAGGCGATCATGCTCGACGTTAAGTCCACGGTCACCGTAATCGCTGCCCAGCTCGACCAACTCTCCGCTCGCCTGGATTCAGTCAAGGCCCGGGTGGATTCCCATGACAAGCGCCTCATGCACGTGGAGTCCAGGATCTCAGACATTGAGGACGCCACCACTCAGGACCACCAGAAATTATTACAAATGGACAAAATATTGGACGTTATCCGAAACAAAGATGAGGATTTGGAGGCGCGTTCCCGTCGGAGCAATCTCTGCATCACGGGGGTTCCCGAGTCCACCAATATCTCCCGCATGGAGGATTTCGTGGAGCAGCTTGTCAGGGAACTGTTTGGTGACTCTCTCTCCACAGTCTTCATTGTCGAGCGTGCTCATCGCTCTCTCGGTCCGCGTCCTGGTCCTGGATTACCTCCTCGTCCCATCATTGCAAAAATATTAAATTTCAGAGATCGAGACGCGATTCTTCGTGCAGCACGCGATAAGGGCAAAATCAATCATAAAGGTGACTCCCTCTCTTTTTACCCTGACTATACTCCGGCAGTCCAGGCCGCTCGCCGCGAATTCCTCCCAGCTAAGCGGATCCTCCAGAAACATAATGTCGCTTACTCATTGGCTTACCCTGCAAAGCTGAGAGTCTGACAGGGAGAAAAAATGCTCATGTTTCCTGACCCCAGAGACGCCCTCGCATTTGCCAAGAAAATGGACAAATCATCCCGCTTCTCAACATCTGGCTCTCAGCCCGCCACAACCGACCACCTGAGTGATAACGATTGACTTGTTGGGACTTACTAGTTAATACTGACTTGAACGCTGTCTGTTGTCCTCACAGCTTGGCCACCCTGCTTTACTGCGGGGGTGTACGCTGAGCTCTGCCATGCCCTCACGGGATAATTCCCTCTTACACCGTTGTTTTCCTTCTTCCAAGTTGCGGGTTCCCGGGGTGGGTTGGGGTGGTAGCTCAGCCTGATTGGGGGGTTGGAGTGGGTGCGGGGGTGGTGGGCCTTTTGGTATTGTTTTTTGGGTCGCAAGGGTGGGGTGGTTGGGTGGGTGGTTGTGTTTGTGGGAAGGTTGTTGTCTGCACTCTGTCGGCTATGGTCTTGCCAGGAACTGGTCTCCTGACTGCATCTTGTGCGACGGGTTGGGTTGGGGGTTTTTTGTGGGTTTTGCTTGTCATTCAATGGGGACCTTCTTGTTTCCGAATTCACATCTTCTGTTTCCTATCAGAATGCATCACCTCCCTGCTAGACATGTGCAACTTAGTACGACTGTTCACGATCTCTTCCTTCTCCTGAACGGCACTGTGGTCCCTTCCCTTTTCGTTCCTAGCGCACTGGCTGTCCTCCCCTTGGTTGGGATTTCTAGACACGCAGGCTGCTGGCTGGCCCCGTCATCCGGCCCTGGCGAATGTCCTGTTCGCCCCCTGGTTAAGTACTAATTGTCCCTGCGCCTGCACTGGCTCTCTCCGCTGTCTGGCCTCCTACGCTGCGCCCTCGCTTTACCCAGTTATGAAATACCATGACTGCCACCATATGTTGGACCTGGAACATCCGTGGGCTTAATGATCACCGTAAGGCAAGGCTCATTCACTCTCACTTGCACCGACACAAGGTCGACATCTGCCTTTTGCAGGAAACCCACCTGTTGCCTGCGACCTCCACCAGACTCCAGCCGCGCCACTGGGGTGAAGTGCACTCTTCTTATTATTCCTCCTATTCCAGGGGAGTGTCCATTCTGATACGTAGGGGGCTCCCCTGGCATACTACTCAGGTACTCACGGACCCGGACGGACGGTATGTGATTTTGCACGGCTCCCTGTTGTCCCAACCAATGACGATTGCTACTGTGTATGGCCCTAACTCGGACGATCCCGATTTCTTTACTCATATATGGCACCTCATCTCTTCCTTGGGCCCGGCGGCTCTTATCTCGGGGGGGGGGGGATTTCAATGTTACACTTTCAGCAGTCTTGGACCGCTCTGGCCCCCATTCATCCCACCCTCGCTCCACTGCACTACTTCAGTCCATACTCACTGACAACGCGTTATATGATGCCTGGCGGCACCTGTGGCCCGAGACCTGTGAGGGCACTTGCGTCACTGGTGCTCGGGGCTGCTGGTCCCGTATTGATTTATGGATTACCTCACAGGATGCCCTCACTTGGCTCACCTCCGCTACTCATATGGCACGCACGTTCTCAGATCATGCTCCAGTCCAGATTAGTCTTCGTCTTCCTCACTCCCCACAGCGCGCTTTCACATGGCGGCTTCCTCCGAATGCTCTCCATGACTCCGTCTTCTTAGACGAGATCCAAAAGGCGATTACCAACTACTTCGATCTAAATGTCGGTTCTGTAGACTCCGTGTCCATCCTGTGGGAAGGCTTTAAGACAGTGATACCTGGCGAGTGTATCTCTAAACAGGCCGGTGTCCTCCGCTCCATCCGTGCCTCATTGGACAAGCTGGAGTCGGAGATTAAGGCTCTGGACGCTGCTCATGCTGCCCACCCCAGGTCTGAGACCCTCGTGCTATTGCGTGCAAAGCATTCTGAATTTGCTGTGGAGGCCGATAGGGAACTCTCCTTTCTTGGTAGGGAGGCCCGAGCCCGTCGCTTCGGAGAGGGCGATCGGCCTGGTAAGACCCTGGCCAACCTCCTACGTTCCCCCCGTGCGACGTCGTATATTGCTGCTCTCCGAGATGGTGCCCCACCAGAACCACCTCCCCCGCCGAAATCCAGGCCCGTTTTATGGACTATTACTCGCAACTTTACGCCGCGGGCCCTCCCCCCTCGCGTGAGGCCTTTGAACAATATTTTGATACCCTTTCGCTGGTTTGGCTAGAGGACTATCACCGGGAATATTTAGACGAGCCCTTCTCTAAGGAGGAGATACTGGCTGCCATAAATAGTCTACCTAGTGATAAGGCCCCAGGTTTGGACGGCTTACCCGCCTCGTTCTATAAGGCTTATGCTCCGCTTCTGGTGCCACATCTGGCCACCATGTATAACGATTCCTTTGATACTGGCCTCTTCCCGCAGTCACTCCGCGAGGCGATGATAACACTACTCCTCAAGCCTGACAAACCAGCTGACAGCCGCGAGTCTTACCGCCCCCTTTCTTTAATTAATATTGATAATAAGATTGTTGCAAAGTTACTGGCTTCCCGTCTTCTCCACCTTATGCCCCTCATCGCCCTCCCCGATCAGTCTGGTTTCATCCCTGGCCATGCCACCTCGCACAACCTTCGGACTATTTTTTCGGTCATTCATCAAATCAACCCTAGCCTCCCTGCGGTGGCCGCTCTACTCGATGCCACCAAGGCATTCGATACACTGGAGTGGCCTTTTCTATTTTTTCTTCTACCGCGCCTTGGCTTTAGTAACATTTTTATCCGTAAGATATCTCTCCTCTACACTCGCCCCTCCGCCCGTCTCCGGATCAATGGGCAGGTTTCAGCACCTTTTCTAATCGAACGCGGCACTCGGCAAGGATGCCCGCTCTCCCCTATGCTCTTCGCTATCACGATGGAGCCTCTCGCGGCCAGACTCCGGCAACACCACACTCAGAAGGGTATCGGCTTCTCGGCCCGCGCCCTCTTGGTCTCCATGTATGCCGACGACATTACGTTGTATGTCCGCCATCCCCAAGATAACCTCAGCCCCCTTGTACGCGAAATAATACGATTTGGTGGATTGTCCGGTATACAGGTGAACTGGAGCAAGTCAGTGTTGTTCCCTCTTACTGATGCCACCAAGACATTCACTCCGGACTTTCCCTTTGTTTGAGCCTCCGGCCCCACTCGCTACCTAGGTATTTGGCTGAGCCGGGACTTGGATGACCTCTGGAGGGCCAACTTTGGGCGCGCTGTGGATTGGCTCGAATCCAGAATACCCCATTGAAACCGACTCCCCTTGTCTCTGGCTGGTTGCATAGATATCGCCAAGATGGTGGTCCTCCCAAAATTCCTTTATCTCTTTTTGAATATCCCAATACCTCTCACTGCACATTTCTTTCGTAAAATCTGTTCTCTGATCATTTCTTTGGTCTGGGCTGGCAAGCAGCCTAGGATTGCATATGACATCCTCACTCTCCCCATGTCGGCTGGCGGTATGGGCGCTCCCAATTTTAAACTTTATGCCTTGAGTGCCCAGGCCAGTTTTTTACACTTCTGGATTCACCCCACCCCTTATCAGCCGCACGTTGCGGTTGAAGCCGACCTTGCAACTCCTAGGCCACTAACCACTGCCTTGTTTGCCCCGGCGAGTCGCCCACGTGCCGAGGTGGATACGTTTGAAACACTGCGCTGGGCCTGGTTGGGACTGCGCCGGCTCTCCAACGCTCCGTTGTTATCGGCTAATTCCATGCCGATTATTCGACATCCTGCTTTCCCGCCTCTCCAACCAACTGGCATGTCTAAACATGCCGCCTGCTTGAAGCTGACGTCCCTGGTGGATCTTTATCCCGGTAACATGTTCTACTCTCTTCCTGCTTCCTCTGGTCCGATGGACACACTGCTCTTTTACCAGCTGCGGGCTATTTGCAAGGAGCTGCATCCCACGTTCCCCCAGCCTCCACCTTCGATGCCTGCTCTCGATTTCATATATACATCTCCCACTCCCCGCAAGTTGGTCACTAAATTATACGCCCTAACGCTGTCGACCACCTCCATCTCCACTGACCGCGCACACGCGGCATGGAGCGAAGAGTTGGGCATGGACATCGCTCAAGCTGACTGGCTTTATTGCTGTAACCAGATGAAGAAATTATCTCCCAACTATCGTCTTCGTCTCATACATTTTAAATATTTGCATAGGCTATACCGCACTCCTGTGCAGCTACATAAACTGGGACTCATTCCCAACGACAGATACATGCGTTGCTCTGCCCCTGCAGCGGATTTTACTCACCTTGCGTGGTTGTGCCCCAAGGTATCGGATTTCTGGCTGGCGGTTTGTGCCGCCATCTCTGTGATTACCTCCGCGCAGGTTCAGCCGGATCCGCCGCTGTGCCTGCTGGGCTTTGTCAAATTTTGCCCGGATGCTTCGCGCCACCTGATCGCAATGCTGCTAGTGCTTGCTCGGCATAGGGTGGCCATGTGTTGGGGTCGCAGACCGGCGCCCACGCTCGTGCACTGGATGGAAGATGCTTCGAGATGCCAGACCTTATTATCTGAATTCTGGGACCTTATGCCAGCGCGATCCCGCCCATCTGACATATGGGGTCCCCTAGTGACATATCTCCATTCCCGACCCAATCTGAGCCGTGCTGCCTCTCCTGCGCTCCCCGTCGGCACTCCGCCCCGGCGGTCGCCGGCGTTGGCCAGTAACTGCCTTCCTCCCTGTCCCTATTTTTCCTCTCCGGCCGTGCCTGCTTCTCTCCCTACAGTGCTGTCCCCACCTCCTTTAGCTAAGTGTTGCTCATGGTGCCATTGCTGGGTTGTACAGAATAATGATTCTATTTCAATGTGATTTCACTATGTCTACAATATTCCGTAAATAGCTTGCTATGTACGATGCTTCGATCTGCTGCAGACGTGTATTTTGTTTATGCTGAATCTGTCAATAAAGGTTTTGAAAATTAAAAAAAAAATATATATATATATCTTTATCATCTGCTGTGTCTTTAAATCTGCTTAGGTGAAAATTAAATGTAACTTTGACTAAGGCTGGGATCAGCCGAAACGCATTAGTACGGACATGAGAGAATAAAGGATTGATGATTAATTATCTGCACAGATTAATATTACCACCAACGATGCTCAAAAGAACATCAGGAGCACTCAGCGGGTTAAAACTATCCATTTCTTCTGTAAGGCAAACGCGTTTCGGCTAGGATTCACCTTTTTCAATGCCATTCCCACAGAGAGTCTCATCATTGTAAGTTTTTAAACAAGAAAAACCACTCCCATTGGTCAATCACTCACAGTCAGTGATGACGGACTTCCATTCGTCTGATCTTTCATTACACTAGCATGGTGCTTGTGGATTGGTGGCATCTGTAGTAGATGGTTTCTCCCACACAGGGAATAAGTCCCACAATGCCTCTGATTTGGCTGTGTCTCTGTTGGCTTGGCACTTTTCAATATGGGAGCGGTTTATTTTCCAAATGTATCCTTTGACTCCCTCAATCGGTCGCAGTTATGCCCCATAAGGATTGTTCCACCCGAAGCATTGGTTTGGTAACTCACGCTTCCCTATTGTAGTAATATGGACTCAGAGTCAGGTAAGAACTGCTCCATCATAGGCTTGCGATGGCAACAATAATTAATGTTCCCCATAGGGGTGTTTTCGCTGTAAACTAATAAAATTCTTCAAGCTCTAAGGAATTGGGCTGTGGCTTGTCTTTTCTTGCGTACACAAGGAAGTGATTTGGGAAAGTATTGGGAGCTTCACTACCTCGCCGCGAGCCTGCAGTGTAAGTGGCAGGAAAACCATTGACTTGGATTGTTTGAATATATATATATATATATATATATATATATATATATATATATATATATATATATATATATATATATATATATATATTCCATACAACAGATTGCCCTGATGGAAACGCCACACACGAGGGGGTTAAAACACAAATGCCACCGGTAGCAGCACTCCAGCCTGCCTCACATCAATCCATGTCATGCCAAACGCGTTTCGGGCGTCGTCCCGCCCTTGATCACTGGCTGCAAAACGGACAAACACAGGCTTACTTGCACGCATCAATTTATTGGAAAATACAAGTCACGCCCATGTGTGCTGTGGCAAAGAGCATTCTGGTTATTGCAGTACATTGCCTAACTTGATGGCGTATAAACCCCAGTGGGTGCCTTGTGTCCCTCCGTGGTCAAAGAATGTCAAACCCCAATGGGTGGAATGAAGTGCGATCAGTGCCGGCCTGTTGCCAATATCTGCCGGCAGCTCAGGCCCCCCTCGTTCTTATCACTGCTCGAGTAGCTGAGCAATGCAGATCCGCTTTGAACAACGGCGGGGCATTTCCACGACTGGACCAGCCGCTTAGTATTCCATACAACAGATTGCCCTGATGGAAACGCCACACACGAGGGGGTTAAAACACAAATGCCACCGGTAGCAGCACTCCAGCCTGCCTCACATCAATCCATGTCATGCCAAACGCGTTTCGGGCGTCGTCCCGCCCTTGATCACTGGCTGCAAAACGGACAAACACAGGCTTACTTGCACGCATCAATTTATTGGAAAATACAAGTCCCGCCCATGTGGGCTGTGGCAAAGAGCATTCTGGTTATTGCAGTACATTGCCTAACTTGATGGGGCATAAACCCCAGTGGGTGCCTTGTGTCCCTCCGTGGTCAAAGAATGTCAAACCCCAATGGGTGGAATGAAGTGCGATCAGTGCCGGCCTGTTGCCAATATCTGCCGGCAGCTCAGGCCCCCCTCGTTCTTATCACTGCTCGAGTAGCTGAGCAATGCAGATCCGCTTTGAACAACGGCGGGGCATTTCCGCGACTGGACCAGCTGCTTAGTATTCCATACAACAGATTGCCCTGATGGAAACGCCACACACGAGGGGGTTAAACACAAATGCCACCGGTAGCAGCACTCCAGCCTGCCTCACATCAATCCATGTCATGCCAAACGCATTTCGGGCGTCGTCCCGCCCTTGATCACTGGCTGCAAAACGGACAAACACAGGCTTACTTGCACCCATCAATTTATTGGAAAATACAACTCCCGCCCATGTGGGCTGTGGCAAAGAGCATTCTGGTTATTGCAGTACATTGCCTAACTTGATGGCGCATAAACCCCAGTGGGTGCCTTGTGTCCCTCCGTGGTCAAAGAATGTCAAACCCCAACTCTCGAGGGCAACCTTTTCTTTCATATTTGCAGCGAGTCCAGTCGCGGAACCGCACCGCTGTGAGAAGCGGATCCGAGATGACACGGAGTGTTGTCGGCACCGGACAGGGGGACCTTTTGTGAGTGGTGGAGTATACGACAGGGTTGGTGAGGAGGTGACTTGTGAGACAACCTATGAGGGTGGAACTGTTTGGGTTAGCAGCTGAACCCACTGGGGTGAAATTACGCAGCACTGCAATTACCATCATGCATTTCACTTGATAGCCCATGGAGGCGGAACTTTAATATAAATTGCATCATGTGACTGCTATCTGGCTGCTAACTCTGAAGGCCTGAGAGGTGAGCAAGGGCGTATGGCCCAAAACGCGTAAGGCCGCTGAATTGTTTCCTGGCTGCCTCCTTGTAACGCTGCAACCCTCAATAAATGTGTGTTACCTACCTGGATGTGCGGTTCCTCTCGAGGGCAACCTTTTCTTTTATATATATATATATATATATATATATATATATATATATATTTTTTTTTTTTTCAAAAGAACCTCCAAGCTTTAAGGACGCACTCCAAACAGAGGGTGGTTCAACATGAGCCTTTTATTACTGGAGCCGGAAACTAAGTCTGAAATAATGACTTTTTCTGACGCGTTTCGGTGCAGCTGGCACCTTAATCATAGGATGGGAGATAGCGAAAACCTGGGATGCACCATGACATTTTCTCCTTCATTGGAATTCACTCTCCAGTGAGTGGCATGCCGGGAATCATAGTGCCGATTCTTCCCCATCGGTGGGGCCCCAGTCATCACAAGTCTTTCATGCCCCCAATGTTAATTAATATTTTAAAGCCCTCCGGTGGGCCACAGATTTACTTTCCGGTTCCACAATTCAAAACACCTCCGTGCTGTTGAAACGCTGCAATCCAGTTCGCAGCCACAGACCTGTCAGCAATACACCAGATGGTTCAATCCTCCACGGCCGGAGCCGCCGTGCATTAACATTTTCAAAAGAACCTCCAAGCTTTAAGGACGCACTCCAAACAGAGGGTGGTTCAACATGAGCCTTTTATTACCGGAGCCGGAAACTAAGTCTGAAATAATGACTTTTCCTGACGCGTTTCGGTGCAGCTGGCACCTTAATCATAGGATGGGAGATAGCGAAAACCTGGGATGCACCATGACATTTTCCCCTTCATTGGCATTCACTCTCCAGTGAGTGGCATGCCGGGAATCATAGTGCCGATTCTTCCCCATCGGTGGGGCCCCAGTCATCACAAGTCTTTCATGCCCCCAATGTTAATTAATATTTTAAAGCCCTCCGGTGGGCCACAGGTTTACTTTCTGGTTCCAAAATTCAAAACACCTCCGTGCTGTTGAAACGCTGCAATCCAGTTTGCAGCCACAGACCTGTCAGCAATACACCAGATGGTGCGATCCTCCACGGCCGGAGCCGCCGTGCATTAATGAAGGAGAAAATGTCATGGTGCATCCCAGGTTTTCGCTATCTCCCATCCTATGATTAAGGTGCCAGCTGCACCGAAACGCGTCATGAAAAGTCATTATTTCAGACTTAGTTTCCGGCTCCGGTAATAAAAGGCTCATGTTGAACCACCCTCTGTTTGGAGTGCGTCCTTAAAGCTTGGAGGTTCTTTTGAAAAAAAAAATATATATATATATATATATACAAAAAAAGAAGCAGAGAACTCTGGTTAGTTTCCAAGTTTAAGTGTAGAGCAGCTCTTGTATAGAGCACCGTACAACACCAGCGAAAATGTCTGCTTAGCTATCAACGTTTTTAAGCTTAGAATTATTACTATGCCATCCACGCCGAGAGAGAAAGGGAAAAAGTCTTTTGCCATTTCCAAAGTCTTCAAGCATAGGATTAGCACAGTGCTATCCATGCCAAGCTGCAAGATGACAAAAGCCTTTTACCAATCCAGGCACAGTATTACAACTTTAGATTGGTAAAATACCATCCAAGCCAACCTGATATGAATAAAAGTAACCCCTGACACGTGTTTTGCCATCATTATAGTTCTTCAGAGAGGTTTAGCTTTCTCCAGACACAAGGAAGCACCCAGTGTAGGTCAAAACAATGCCCTTTCAGGCATAGAGTGCTGCATAAAATATGCAAAAAGAAGCAGAGAACTCTTGGTAGTTCCAAAATTGAGGTGAAGAGCAGCTCCTGTATAGAACACCCTACAACACCAGCTACACTCTAAATTTGGTCACCTCAAATTCTGCTTTTTTATCAAAGTTTTTAAGCATAGGATTAGCACAGTGCCATCTACACCAAGAAAGAAAAGGGACAAAGTATTTTGCCATTTCTACAGCAAAGCCTTGAAGTATAGGATTAGCACAGTGCTATCCATGCTGAGCTGTAAATTGACAAAAGCCTTTTACCACTCCAGTATTACAGCTTTGGATTGGTAAAATACCATCCAAGCCAACCTGAAATGAATAAAAGAGTATTAGACATGTATACAGATTTTTTATAGGAATTACATGCAGGGCAGGCCAAAGTTTCTGTGACTGCCCCTTTGCAAGTGAACTGTTTTAATGGTAGGGGGCCCACTCTGAAAGAGAAATATAGTGTTCTATCTGATGGTACTGTATTAATGTCCAAAAACTGCTCGTAAGCACATGATGATTTAAAATCAAGAAATTCACTAGTCAAGGAAGTACTAGGAGCTTTGTGATCCTCATCATACAAAGGTTTTTCCCTGTAGAGCCTTTTCAAAGTTTCTTTAGAAAGAATAGGGCACTCCCGAGGCTTCTCCCATAGATCAATTTGTCCTAAGATAGCAAAAGACTGCTTCAGCCAATGAATCTTATAGAAATGGCCTGACGTAATTACATCCTGGAGTGCAGTAGTGAAATGAGCTAACTCAGGAGTAGACCAAAGGTGTCTCCAAAAGAGCGGCGGGCATAATCTACATTTACGCTCTACCCGTTTTACAACCATATCTAAGGTTAGAGGCTGTAAAGGTATGCTGGGTGGTAAGCGGACAATGGTTCTTAAAAATGTGTCCTCTGATTTAGTTAGTCTGTCAATATTATCAAATCCTCACAGCTCTGCTTCATAAAGGGCAGGGCCCAAGCCCTTCACCTCATAAATCTGAAGGGCGGGTGCTATTGGCTGCTAAAAGAGGCTTGATGTACTTTGGCAATAACTCCCGCTAGCTGTCTATGCTTAATCACCGCCTTGCCAACACGAGGCTTCCAAGACAAGGAAGCCACCAGGGTAACACCTAGATAATAAAAAGAGTCCATTATCTCTAGGGGCACTCCTGTGGACACCATGCTTCCTTTAAATGTTTTGTGGATCGAAAAACATCAGCTTACTCTTTGCATTGTTGATTTTCACCAAAACTCACCGAAGTGATTAAGGCGTTTTTGGAATCCACTGGGGGTCTTAGACATCAATGGAGTGTCATCTGCAAAGGGCAGAATGGGAAATTTCTCAAGAGCCAAAGAAGGGGCATTAATGAGTTAAGTTGCATATCGTACTATATCATTTAAAAACAATAGGGCCGATTCACAAAACTAATCTGAGACAAAATCCTAAACTTACTACTTTTGGTATTCACAGAAGGCACTTACGATTTTTGGTATTCACAGAATGCACTTACGACTCCTAACTTTACGTCCGCACTTCGGGCTGGAATTTCCGCACCCGGACCGTACTCTCCACATCCGGACCGTACTCTCCGCACCCGGACCGTACTCTCCGGCTAGGGCTGTACTCTCCGGCTCGAGCTGTCATCTCCGGCTTGGGCCGGATAAAGTGTAATCAATGGGACAGATTGCAATTTTTAAAAAAAGGAACATTAGGAATGTGTGATAAATGGTAGCGGAGGTCTTGAAATACAGTTTGGGCAGGGAAAAGGGTACGGCCAGACACTACATCATAACCCAGAAAAGTTTTCTCCTTTGCATCATGGTACATGCAGTGCAAAATTTGCGCTCCCCTCAGTGGTGACTGCGGTGTCAACACTACAGTCAACACTAAGTTAGTGAACAATGAGTCGAATGCGCAAAGAAACAGCATGAGTTGATAAGGTACAAAACAAGTATTCTTCATTATTCCAAATAAAGGAACCCACGTCCTGTAGGACCTCTCTCCATCAGTCCCCAACTCCAACTGGAGAAACTGGAGTTAGCAACCTTGGAGAAGGAATGCAGAGAGGGAGCTCACTACAAATATAAACAATACATGTTACATTGCAAGGTAACTGAAAAGGCATGTTGAAATGTGCAGGAAAGAGGCGAAAGATTAACATTCTGGGGCCGATTCCGATCTCGGTCGGAGGCGCACCCAATACCATTCGGTCGGGAAAAAAGCCATGCGAAAGCCTGTTTCCCGACCGAACCGTACGCGGGTCCGGCCGAGCGAGTACGATGCGAATTCGCCGACCGACTCGTCCGGGCGTCCCGACAGCTCCGACCGACTCGCTCGGACTCGAACCGCTCCGACCGACTCGCTCGGACCCGATTCGCACCGCGCAATGGAGACGTTTCCCGGCCGGGTAAGTACGATGCGCGCCGCGAGCAGTCCGACCGAGCCGCGCACTCCGGCTCGTAAGAGCTGTCGGAGCCGTACTTTGGGGGTCCGTGTCGGACCCCCTGTACGCGTACCCGTGCGAGGCGCACACAGGGGGACCCAAGGGTCCCCCTACCTGTGCGTGTACGCCGCGAAGCGCTTGCGGCGTACTCGCTGTAGGGGGCGCCCTTGTCCGCCTCGCACCCATTGAGGCAATGGGAGCCCGCGTACGCGTTGTACGACCGGCTCCCATTGAGTTCAATGGGAGTCCGACCGACTCGTGTCCGATAACATACGGCCGCATCGTACTCGTTCGGTCGGACTGCACGGGTCCGATTCGGTCGGAAATCTCTCCGGGTCCGGCTCGGTCGGAGAAATTTCCGGCCCGAATCGGAATCGACCCCTCTGTCACTACATCATCTCCCTCCTTTTAAAAAAAACCTAAAGAAATAAAGTAGCAACAACTGAAGACAGGAACCTGTTCATAAGATGGTTCAATTACAACACAAATCAAGTCATATAAAAATCTTTAAATCTTACAGGTAATGATGCATTACGTGAGACTCTACTAGAAAGTGCTGTCTCACCATGTCTGCTGGAAAGAGGGGCAACTGAATCCGGTGGAGCCTCAGTTAAATTAGACTCCAAGTCCCTTACCTCAGCCAACACTCTTTGCGAGATCACAGACTGACCAGAC